>JXCR01115082.1:168826-214660 GCA_002079205.1 Phalaenopsis hybrid cultivar | reverse complement strand
CTACAGCGAGTTTCGAGCACAGATAAAGACAGTGGATGCGCAGGAATCCCTTAACGGTGGGGTCATCGTCCTTGTCACGGGTTACCTATTTGGGAAGGATAATGTGAAGAGAGACTTCACCCAGACCTTCTTTCTTGCTACCCAGGACTCCGGGTACTATGTTTTAAATGATATATTCCGATATGTGGAAGAAGTGGACCAGCAAGAGGAGCAGCAGCATTTGACGGATGAAACTGAGGTTCCTCTTTCTACAGAGGGTGGTAATGCTTGAAAGCCTCCGTTTATTTCTTGTTTTCATGTTGTCCCTTTTGGGGATTCGTTTAGCATTTTTTTGGGTGCCTTTTACATACATAGCATCCAAAACTTTCATATTTACCTATCTCATATCAAAACTTTCATAATTACAAACATTATATTAAAATGAACACTCATCATCACCTTTTAATAGTCAAAACCATCTTTTCATCCATAAATAAATTGCTATGTATGTAAAAATGAAATATTGAGAGTGAGATAGGCAAATACATAAGAATTGGGTGCTATATGTAATTTTTCCTTTGTTTTTTATACTGCAGATACCATTCGGCAGGAGCATCATTCATCAGAGCAAAGTGAAGCAGCACTGGAAGATGATGATGTAAATGAAGAGGAAGTTTATGATCCTTCGGAGCATGATGTAGAGTCTACAGTTGAAGAAGAAGAGCCCGCGGAGGAGGTGATTAATGAAGTTCCTACTGCCTTGCAGCCTGCTGTTGTTGATTCAGGTCCTTCAACTGGCCCGGAGCAGAAGATGTCATATGCTTCAATTGTAAGTGCACGTGTTTGTTGACATTCAATCTGTTCTTTAAAATTTATTTGTTGTTATCTAATAACTTATGATAGTAGACTTTTAGCATGGATTTGGGTTTTTGAAAAATCAGATTCAGGCCCATCGACCCCACTCAAGGTCACCGTAAAGATACCTAATTTGATTAAGGCATTAGTCTTGGTTGGCTTGAGTTGATCTTGTTTAGAAATTGGCTAAGATATCAATCCAAGTTTGAACTTGCAATAACAAAAAGTCCTACTTTGGCTGATTTTATATCTCTAAGTTGAATTTCTCTATTCCACGTTCCATACATGCTTCCACTTTGGCATTGATGCATACATTGGCAAATCTATAGGTGCATAAATGCCTGCGTACATGCATGCATTCATACCAAATAACATATACATTTTAATTGAATTTTAAGATGGATTGACTCAATCGAAGGTTGGTTCCTTTCAAGCTTGATTTGAATACATTTGGCTTATTAATTGGTTGTCTGACTTTTTATACAGGCCCTAAACCAATCTAGTCTTGCAAGATCTTGATTTGCACTATTCCAATTGCATGTACGTTAAGTACAAGTTGTTAGGATCTAAAGAACTATAATACATTATAAGAGTTAAAAATTTATTAAATAACGTGCAATAGTAATTAACTTTTCATGAAATTGTAATAAATAATTTTAAATACAACAAGAGAAAATAGTTATTTTAACAAACAATGTCATTTCCTAAAGGGAGTTCTTTTATTCAACAAGAAATTATAATTAAACAAAGCTCAAAGAGCTTATTCAACCAAAAGGTATTTTCCTAATTTTTTAAATCCTAAGCTTAAATTATTACATGCTAAGTAGTTATTGCCTAACGGCCAGTTCAAATATTTTTTCTCATTATTGTTTGAGGCAATTAATTATAAGGGCTTCTGTCTACAAGAAGCCTACAACTAGATCAANCACGTTCCATACATGCTTCCACTTTGGCATTGATGCATACATTGGCAAATCTATAGATGCATAAACGCCTGCATACATACATGCATTCATACCAAATAACATATACATTTTAATTGAATTTTAAGATGGATTGACTCAATCAAAGGTTGGTTCCTTTCAAGCTTGATTTGAATACATTTGGCTTATTAATTGGTTGTCTGAATTTTTATACAGGCCCTAAACCAATCTGGTCTTGCAAGATCTTGATTTGCACTAGTCCAATTGCATGTACGTTAAGTGCAATTTGTTAGGATCTAAAGAACTATAAGAGTTAAAAATTTATTAAACAACGTGCAATAGTAATTAACTTTTCGTGAAATTGCAATAAATAATTTTAAATACAACAAGAGAAAATAGTTATTTTAACAAACAATGTCATTTCCTAAAGGGAGTTCTTTTATTCAACAAGAAATTATAATTAAACAAACCTCAAAGAGCTTATTCAACCAAAAGGTATTTTCCTAATTTTGTTAATTCTAAGCTTTAATGATTGCTATAATATGCTAAGTAGTTATTGCCTAACGGCCAGTTCAAATATTTTTTCTCATTATTAATTGAGGCAATTAATTATAAGGGCTTCTGTCTACAAGAAGCCTACAACTAGATCAGAAAGTGCTTCCATATTGAGGGTGAAATTTCTGGGTAGCATCTTTCTTAAAACCTACTTCATTTTCTAAAAAATTTGTTGGACCATAAAACTTTCTCAGGGGACTCTGGCATGAATTTTTGGAGCCCATAGAGGAGCCTATAAATAGATGTTTTGAGACATATTAATCATCAACACTAAATAAATTTTCTCATTTTAGTTTTCAATCTGGTTTGCAATTTGTTTTGTTATTTTTTTTGAGTGTAAGCCAAATTAGACTACCCAATATAGGGGAAAATCATTAATTCTTTGTATTGATATGAGGCTTGAATTTCCTATTTTGGTACATTTTTTCATGACCCAGTTTCTTTTAACATATTTTATTACTGGCTTGCGAATGCTCCAAATTTTGTTCAGATTTGACTCAATTGAGAATCTATTTGTGGCAATTAATTACATTTACTAGCTGTTTCTCGTGGTTCAAATTTTCAATTTTTTTTCAAATTTATGCGATCATTATATTATTATTTTGGCATTAATTCTCTTATTATTTATTTGCATTTGAATTAAAAAAAATTGTTGGACCATTTAATAGCTCGTAATCCACAGATCCTATGTTCTTTTTTCTGATTTCGACAAAAGCAACATTCTTATTATACTATATAACCCAAATCCAAAATCTTCTTGCGCCAGAAAAAAAAAAAAGGAATAAACGTATGCTGCATAAACTTCGTTGATCACTATTGGAAGTCGCAATATTAAGGAGATGATATCATTATCTTTGTCATTGAGCGCAAGAAATTTGCTCTGATAGCAAATAATGTAGGCATATATTCACGATTAGTTAGATTATTGCAACAGTCGGAGGTGGAGTGGCTGATGGGTTGCTCTTATATGAAGATGGAAACAACAATGAAGGAAGCATAAAATCTAAATATCATTCATTAACTAGCTGTAAATTGTAATAAACTCAAGGAGTCACTAGATTAGAAGTTCTACTTAGGTACAATTACTAAAATGCCTTTTATAAACGGTAAATTGACAAAGCTCGGGTAAATTAATTTTAAATCTGGATAATAAAGGAAATTTTATCTCGAGTCCTACCTAACTTAACTCATTCAGTAACTTTTAAAAATAAACCAGCAAACCAATGGACTTTTCCTTGGATGATATGGTGCATGGTAACTGAAAGACACTTTATGTGAGTGTCATCATCGTCTCTTCATACTCTTTTAGGAAATTGATAGCATGCTTGATACCGGTGTTAACCCAAACCATAATAGGAAAACTAATTATTATTATTGAAAGCAAATAAGTGGTTACCACCAACACACTTGAAAGAGAAAATAATAACAAACACAAAACGTGACAATCTGAAATAGGAAATAACAAGAGCACGACTCATGACACATGGAGGGTGAATCTCAGGGTGGTTGTTGTGATCGGTGAGGGTTAGGAAGGTGGTGGGATGTGGATGGGGTGGTTGGCAAACATAAAACATCAAGAAAAAGGTTTCTCGGGTTTTGGACAACAAATACCCAACAGATTTTTGACGTGCCACAACTGTTCGAGATGATGACAACAAAGGTGGAGGGCTTGAACAACAGTGGCAGCGAAGATAGAGGTTGGGACAATGATGACAACAGGTATGGAGGGCTGTAATGGCGGCGACAACAACTGGGAAGGGCTGGAACAACAATGGCAGCAAGATTGTGTAGCACCGACACTTTTAAAAATGTATCGTACCAGTGTTGGACACGTATTGTACACGGACACTTGTCTGACACACCCCGATACTTCTTTGATACTTATCCAACACTACAAAATATATATTTGAATTTTTTTCAGGCCTGAGCACGTCAAGAAAAAGGTTTTCCGGGTTTTGGACAACAAATACCCAACATATTTTTGACGTGCCATGGCCGTCCGAGATGATGACAGCAAAGGTTGAGGGTTTGAACAACAGTGGCAGCGAAGATAGAGGTTGGAACAATGATGGCAACAAGTATGGAGGGCTGGAATTGCGGCAACAACGACTGGGAAGGGTTGGAACAGCAATGATAGCGAGGTTGTGTAGCACCGACACTTTTAAAAATGTATCGTACCAGTGTTGGACACGTATCATACACGCACACTTGTCTGACACACCCCGACACTTTTCCGATACTTATCCAACACTACAAAATATATATTTGAATTTTTTTCAGGCCCGAGCATGTCCGAGACTCACCTTAACACTGCATCGGACGTGAGCTTAACAATATTTTGAGAAAATGAGACACGAGAATTATAAAATTATAAATATACATATAGCCTTAATTATGTCTCGTAGTCGAAACCGTCTCATCTCTCATTATGTTGAAGCTCATTCTGAAATTCGTCAAAATCGAGCATCGAATGGACATCCTATTTGTCGAAGCTGAGTTGTAGTAATTCCCTCTTTGTAATCATAGTATTTTTTTAGTTTTAGTAGATAAGTTGGATGAATTCTTTTGAAACATATTATATCTAATTTTAAAAATTAATTTTCATTAGCACGAGATTTTATAATATAAATTAAATTTATGAAGTTAAATTTTATTCTTGCATAATTTGTGTTGTGTTATTTTTAATACAGAATAATGAAAAAAATATATATTTCATTTTAATAATTAATTAAATATAAAAACGTGTCTATGACGTGTTTTGTCCAATTTTTTATATATATCTTGTGTCTCTGTGCCGTGTCTTGTTGTGTCCTGTCTGTGTCCTCGTGTTCGTGTCCTTGCTTCATAGCAACGAGGATGGAGGGCGGGAACGACAATGAGGGATGTGGTGGACTGCCGAACTGCCAAAGGAGGGCTGTCATGGGTGCGGGCAGCGAGGAGAATGGCTAGACAACGAGTAAACTGCAAGAAAAATAGCAATATGCTGTTATTGAGGCGGCCCACAATGAGGAGGGGTGCGGGGTAGCGAAGCGGGAGGGATGCTGAGGAATTGTGGAAAGATAAACACCAGCTGGGGACCAGGATAAAGCCGAAGCACCATCCGTAATCCTAGGATACAATCCTTGAAAGGAAGAAGGGACTCTGACAGTTTTCCCGATACAATACACACGAGAAAACTAACCCTAGATTCATATGAAAACAAATATATATTAAGATACACGAGAACTGGCTAACTCCTTGGAAATGAAAGAACTTGAACCGGTTCGGTCCAGCTAGAGCAGCCGGCCGCTGCTTACATCTGACTTCTCGCGTTCGGGATGCGATCCAGCTTCATGCCCATGACGGTACTGGAGCGCTTCCGCATCAATACCCTCCATGGTAAGTATGACATTTGTTTCTTTCTGGATTTTCGTGCGCTCACATGTCTTATATAATTTATTTTCTCTGTAGCTAGCAAGTCATTGAAAAGTAAAATTATCATACTTTAATGTTATTTTGATTTAACTGTATTCTGGTTTAGGAGAATTGTATAATCTTAAAGATTTTAATGAATATAGGTGAGAGTAATGAAAGAAAATGCTACACCTGCATTTATTGCTACATCTGCTCCGATCAGGGCAGTGCCTACTGATACAGATCGACAATCTCCTGCTGCTCCTACGCAAGCATCAGCGCCANATATATATATATATATATATATATATATATATATATATATATATATATATATATATATATATATTATATCACCATCAACTCAAAATTAAAATATAATTGGAAAATTTGGCTATTACATTAATATCCTGGGTTCGTCATCATATGTAAAAGCCTTAAAAAGGCATTTTTTAATGTATAAAATAATAATTAAAATATATAATTAATTGGAAAAATTTGCTTAAATTGTTCCTGGACTAAAATTAGAAAGGAAAATTCTTGCTGTGCGTTGTTTAGTGCGTATAAAACAGGGGAGGGAATCCGGCGCTTGACAAGAGAGCATAGAGAGCGAAGCGGAGGACGCCCCGTGGACTCTCTTTGGCTCCTCTCCTTCCTCCCAGATCCGAGGCTCTAAACCCTAGGGAACTCCCTGCAATAGCGCCAAAGAGCTTGTTCTAGCTCGATCCTGCTCCAAGTATTCGTCGATCGATCGCGGGAGTTTTCACGTCCGTAACCTTAATCCCACCTTCACAGCTGATCCGTCATCACCCGGATTCAAAACGGCGCCGTATCAAGTTCTGAGTTTCTTAGAGATGGCCTCTCAGCAGCCGACTACCGCGGGATCAGTGCGCTCTCCTCAAGTGGTATGATTCGCTTTTTGTCTACTTTTTTGCCACTATGTAATGCATCTGAAATTCCAGGATTTATTTTTACTTTTTTATGATTTGTTTGGGTGATCGGAACAGGTTGGGAATGCATTTGTACAGCAATTCTTCCACATCCTGCATCTGTCGCCGGAGCATGTTCATCGATTCTACCAGGAAAATAGCAAGCTGGGTCGTCCCGGAAGCCAAGGCGAGATGAGCACGACTTCTTCTTTGCAGGTAAGTTATGCTTTTCTTTTTTATTGCTTGGACGGACTGAATGTGGGGAAAGGAGGAATCTGGAAGTCGAGTCGTGCTCTAATGTATAGTTTTGTTGCTTCTTATTTCGCTTTGTTGATATGATGAAGGACATAAACGAGAAGATTCTATCCATGGACTACAGCGAGTTTCGAGCACAGATAAAGACAGTGGATGCGCAGGAATCCCTTAACGGTGGGGTCATCGTCCTTGTCACGGGTTACCTATTTGGGAAGGATAATGTGAAGAGAGACTTCACCCAGACCTTCTTTCTTGCTACCCAGGACTCCGGGTACTATGTTTTAAATGATATATTCCGATATGTGGAAGAAGTGGACCAGCAAGAGGAGCAGCAGCATTTGACGGATGAAACTGAGGTTCCTCTTTCTACAGAGGGTGGTAATGCTTGAAAGCCTCCGTTTATTTCTTGTTTTCATGTTGTCCCTTCTGGAGATTCGTTTAGCATTTTTTTGGTGGCTTTTACATACATAGCATCCAAAACTTTCATATTTACCTATCTCATATTAAAACTTTCATAATTACAAACATTATATTAAAAGGAACGCTCATCATCACCTTAATAGTCAAATCTATCTTTTCATCCATAAATAAATTGCTATGTATGTAAAAATGAAATTTTGAGTGTGAGATAGGTAAATACATAAGAATTGGGTGCTATATGTAATTTTCCCTTTGTTTTTTTATACTGCAGATACCATTCGGCAGGAGCATCATTCATCAGAGCAAAGTGAAGCAGTACTGGAAGATGATGATGTAAATGAAGAGGAAGTTTATGATCCTTCGGAGCATGATGTAGAGTCTACAGTTGAAGAAGAAGAGCCCGCGGAGGAGGTGATTAATGAAGTTCCTACTGCCTTGCAGCCTGCTGTTGTTGATTCAGGTCCTTCAACTGGCCCGGAGCAGAAGATGTCATATGCTTCAATTGTAAGTGCACGTGTTTGTTGACATTCAATCTGTTTTTTAAAATTTATTTGTTGTTATCTAATAACTTATGATAGTAGGCTTTTAGCATGGATTTAGGTTTTTGAAAAATCAGATTCAGGCCCATCGACCCCACTCAAGGTCACCGTAAAGATACTTAATTTGATTAAGGCATTAGTCTTGGTTGGCTTGAGTTGATCTTGTTTATAAATTGGATAAGATATCAATCCAAGTTTGAACTTGCAATAACAAAAAGTCCTACTTTGGCTGATTTTATATCTCTAAGTTGAATTTCTCTATTCCACATTCCATACATGCTTCCACTTTGGCATTGATGCATACATTGGCAAATCTATAGATGCATAAACGCCTGCGCACATGCATGCATTCATACCAAATAACATATACATTTTCATTGAATTTTAAGATGGATTGACTCAATCAAAGGTTGGTTCCTTTCAAGCTTGATTTGAATACATTTGGCTTATTAATTGGTTGTCTGCTTTTTATACAGGCCCTAAGCCAATCTAGTCTTGCAAGATCTTGATTTGCACTATTCCAATTGCATGTACGTTAAGTGCAAGTTGTTAGGATCTAAAGAACTATAATACATTATAAGAGTTAAAAATTTATTAAACAGCGTGCAATAATAATTAACTTTTTGTGCAATTGTAATAAATAATTTTAAATACAACAAAAGAAAATAGTTATTTTAACAAACAATGTCATTTCCTAAAGGGAGTTCTTTTATTCAACAAGAAATTATAATTAAACAAAGCTCAAAGAGCTTATTCAACCAAAAGGTATTTTCCTAATTTTTTTAATCCTAAGCTTAAATTATTACTACTATATGCTAAGTAGTTATTGCCTAACGGCCAGTTCAAATATTTTTTCTCATTATTATTTGAGGCAATTAATTATAAGGGCTTCTGTCTACAAGAAGCCTACAACTAGATCAGAAAGTCCTTCCATATTGAGGGTGAAATTTCTGGGTAGCATCTTTCTTAAAACCTACTCCATTTTCTAAAAAATTTGCTGGACCATAAAACTTTCTCAGGGGACTCTGGCATGAATTTTTGGAGCCCATAGAGGAGCTTATAAATGGATGTTTTGAGACATATTAATCATCAACACTAAATAATTTTTCTCATTTTAGTTTTCAATCTGGTTTGCAAATTGTTTTGTTATTTCTTTTGAGTCTAAGCCAAATTAGACTACCCAATATAGGGGAAAATCATTAATTCTTTGTATTGATNTATTGAGGGTGAAATTTCTGGGTAGCATCTTTCTTAAAACCTACTCCATTTTCTAAAAAATTTGCTGGACCACAAAACTTTCTCAGGGACTCTGGCATGAATTTTTGGAGCCCATAGAGGAGCTTATAAATAGATGTTTTGAGACATATTAATGAACACTAAATAAATTTTCTCTTTTTACTTTTCAATCTGGTTTGCAAATTGTTTTGTTATTTCTTTTGAGTGTAAGCCAAATTAGACTACCCAATTTAGGGGAAAATCATTAATTCTTTGTATTGAGATGAGGCTTGAATTTCCTATTTTGGTACATTTTTTCATGACCCAGTTTCTTTTAACATATTTTATTACTGGCTTGCGAATGCTCCAAATTTTGTTCAGATTTGACTCAATTGAGAATCTATTTGTGGCAATTAATTACATTTACTTGCTGTTTCTCGTGGTTCAAATTTTCAAATTTTTTTCAAATTTATGCGATCATCATATTATTATTTTGGCATTAATTCTCTTATTATTTATTTGCATTTGAATAAAAAAAATTGTTGGACCATTTAATAGCTCGTAATCCACAGATCCTATGTTCTTTGTGTGATTTAGACAAAAGCAACATTCTCATTATACTATAGAACCCAAATCCAAAATCTTCTTGCGCCAGAAAAAAAAAAAAAAATGGAATAAACGTNTTTTCAAATTTTTTTCAAATTTATGCGATCATTATATTATTATTTTGGCATTAATTCTCTTATTATTTATTTCCATTTGAATAAAAAAAAATTGTTGGACCATTTAATAGCTCGTAATCCACTGATCCTATGTTTTTTTTTGTGATTTAGACAACAGCAACATTCTCATTATACTATATAACCCAAATCCAAAATCTTCTTGCGCCAGAAAAAAAAAAAAAAAGGAATAAACGAATGATGCATAAACTTCGTTGATCACTATTGGAAGTCGCAATATTAAGGAGATGATATCATTATCTTTGTCATTGAGCGCAAGAAATTTGCTCTGATAGCAAATAATGTAGGCATATATTCACGATTAGTTAGATTATTGCAACAGTCGGAGGTGGAGTGGCTGATGGGTTGCTCTTATATGAAGATGGAAACAACAATGAAGGAAGCATAAAATCTAAATATCATTCATTAACTAGCTGTAAATTGTAATAAGCTCAAGGAGTCACTAGATTAGAAGTTCCACTTAGGTACCATTACTAAAATGCCTTTTATAAACAGTAAATTGACAAATCTTGGGTAAATTAATTTTAAATCTGGATAATAAAGCAAATTTTATCTCGAGTCCTACCTAACTTAACTCATTAAGTAACTTTCAAAAATAAACCAGCAAACCAATGGGCTTTTCCTTGGATGATATGGTGCATGGTAACTGAAAGACACTTTATGTGAGTGTCATCATTGTCTCTTCATACTCTTTTAGGAAATTGATAGCATGCTTGATACCGGTGTTAACCCAAACCATAATAGGAAAACTAATTATTATTATTGAAAGCAAATAAGTGGTTACCACCAACACACTTGAAAGAGAAAACAATAACAAACACAAAACGCGACAGTCTGAAATAGGAAATAACAAGAACACGACTCGTGACACATGGATAGGGTGAATCTCAGGGTGGTTGTTGTGATCGGTGAGGGTTAGGAAGGTGGTCGGATGTGGATGGGGTGGTTGGCAAGCATAGAACATCAAGAAAAAGATTTCCCGGGTTTTGGACAACAAATACCCAACAGATTTTTGACGTGCCACGACTATCTGAGAAGATGACAACAGAGGTGGAGGGCTTGAACAACAGTGGCAGCGAAGATAGAGGCTGGGACAATGATGACAACAGGTATGTAGGGCTGTAATGGCGGCGACAACAACTGGGAAGGGCAGGAACAACAATGGCAGCGAGATTGTGTAGCACCGACACTTTTAAAAATGTATCGTACCAATGTTGGACACGTATTGTGCACGGACACTTGTCTGACACACCCCGACACTTCTTCGATACTTATCCAACACTACAAAATATATATTTGAATTTTGTTCAGGCCTGAGCACGTCAAGAAAAATGTTTCCCGGGTTTCAGACAACAAATACCCAACATATTTTTGACGTGCCATGGCTGTCCGAGATGATGACAGCAAAGGTGAAGGGCTTGAACAACAGTGACAACGAAGATAGAGGTTGGAACAATGATGGCAACAGGTATGGAGGGCTGGAATTGCGGCAACAACGACTGGGAAGGGCCGGAACAACAATGATAGCGAGGTTGTGTAGCACCAACACTTTTAAAAATGTATCGTACTAGTGTTGGACACGTATCGTACACGCACACTTGTCTGACACACCCCGACACTTCTCCGATACTTATCCAACACTACAAAATATATATTTGAATTTTTTTCAGGCCTGAGCACGTCCGGGGCACACCTCAACACTACATCGGACGTGAGCTTAACAATATTTTGAGAAAATGGGACACGGGAATTATAAAATTATAAATATATATATAGTCTTAATTATATCTCATAGTTGAAACCGTCTCATCTCTCATCATGTTGAAGCTCCCTCTGAAATTCGTCAAAATTGAGCATCGAATGGACATCCAATATTTGTCGAAGCTGAGTTGTAGTAATTCCCTCTTTATAATCATAGTATTTTTTAAGTTTTAGTAGATAAGTTGGATGAATTCTTTTGAAACATATTATATCTAATTTTAAAAATTAATTTTCATTAGCATGAGATTTTATAATATAAATTAAATTTATGAAGTTAAATTTTATTTTTGCATAACTTGTGTTGTGTTATTTTTAATACAGAATAATGAAAAAAATATATATTTCATTTTAATAATTAATTAAATATAAAAACTTGTCTATGACGTGTTGTGTCCAATTTTTTTTATATATATCGTGTCTCTGTGCCATGTCTTGTTGTGTCCTGTCTGTGTCCTCGTGTTCGTGTCCTTGTTTCATAGCAACGAGGATGGAGGGCGGTAACGACAATGAGGAATGTGGTGGACTGCCGAACAACCAAAGGAGGGTTGTCATGGGTGAGGGCAGCTAGGAGAATGGCGAGACAACGATTAAACTGCAAGAAAAATAGCAAAATGCTGTTATTGAGGCGGCCCACAATGAGGAGGGGTGCGGGATAGCGAAGCAGGAGGGATGCTGAGGAGTTGTGGAAAGATAAACACTAGCTGGAGACTAGGATAAAGCCGAAGCACCGTTCGTAATCCTAGGATACAATCCTTGAAAGGAAGAAGAGACTCTGACAGTTGTCCCAATACAATACACACGAAAAAACTAACCCTAGACTCATATGAAAACAAATATATATTAAGATACACGAGAACTGGCTAACTCCTTGGAAATGAAAGAACATGAACCAGTTCGGTCCAGCTAGAGCAGCCGGTCACTGCTTACATGGGACTTCTCGCGTTCGGGATGCGATCCAGCTTCATGCCCATGATAGTGCTGGAGCGCTTCCGCATCAATGCCCTCACCATGGTAAGTTTGACATTTGCTTCTTTCTGGATTTTCGTGCAATTGCTCACGTGTTTTATATAATTTATTTGCTCTGTAGCTAGCAAGTCATTGAAAAGTAAAATCATCATACTTTATTATTATTTTGATTTAACTGTATTCTGGTTTAGGAGAATTGTATAATCTTAAAGATTTTAATGAATATAGGTGAGAGTAATGAAAGAAAATGCTACACCTGCATTTATTGCTACATCTGCTCCGATCAGGGCAGTGCCTACTGATACAGATCGACAATCTCCTGTTGCTCCTACACAAGCATCACCGCCAGCACCCGCACCAACAGCAGAAGTTTTTGCCCCAGGCTCTTATGCTGCAGAAAGTAACATTGTCCAGGAGTCAGAAGGTCTGGTATTTTTAATAATAGGCATTTGTACTCTTTTGGTTAACTTGGTAATTACATTGACCTTTCTTTTCAGCTGACGGTTATTCTATATACATCAAAAACTTGCCTTTGAATGCTACAAATGCTCAGCTTGAAGAGGTGTTCCAAAAATTTGGTCCAGTTAAGCCTAATGGCGTACAAGTTAGAAGTAACAAGGTTCTTCTCCTCCAGCGTAATTAGTTTATTGTTAATTTTTCTGCCAATTTTGTTTTTAATACCTAGATTTTTTTTGTACTTGTGTGCAGCTACAGGGATTTTGCTTTGGTTTTGTGGAGTTTGAGGTGGCTAATGCTGTTCAGAGTGCAATAGAGGCAAGTTGTAAATGCTACTTAGTGCTTTATTTTCACGTCTTATTCATAGATATTTTACTGTAGCAGTCCGCTTTGTGATTCATTATCGTACTAGATTTATCATGAAGTTTACTTTTATTTATTTGTTTTTTTGATGAAAAATGGGGTGGGAACTTATCTTGTTAAAATTAATAGCTCGGGATATTAGCTATGAAATTTGAGAAGGGTAACAACACAAGAACATTAAGTCAACAAGCCAAAAGTAGGAAAACTAGTCGTTAAATAATAAAGAAATTAGGGCTACCGTGAAGACTAAGAACTCTTCAACTTTTGCTATCATTAAGAGCTTTTTGTATGGTATTAAACCAATTAGCATTATTACCCTCCACTTTATGAAGAATTGTCCAATTATTGCTTTCACTTCAAATATTCCAGATCGCGGAACATAAGATTTCTCCATTCTTCCAGGTAGCACAAATTTATCTCTCCAAATATCAGACAATTTTAATTCAATACCCATGAAATTATTAATCTGATTAAGTTGACTAGTTTTTTCCGATTGCTGGAAATCATTCCACAATCAAAGAAAGAATAAGAAGCAGTCCCTGATGCATGCTAAAAGTAATGGTTGAAAAGGATGTTAAAATTCTTAAGATGGACCTTTAGGGCTGTAAACGAGCTAAGCTGGAGTGAGCTCAATCTTGGCTTGTGTTCGGCTCATTCCAATTTGTATCATGTTCGAAATTGCTTGTGAATTCAACTTGAAATTGACTCTTTTAGATTATTAAAAAAATATATATATGTAGGGGTTGGATTAGAATATTCATTAATTTTGTGCTATTGAAGGCACAAAATCACATGACCACATGAGTTGTTGTGATTTAAATTTAGACATAAATATATGTAATATATTATTATATTAATAATATATATAGAATGTATTATTATATAAATAATATTATTAATTTATTTATTTCGAGCTGAAACGATTCGAATACGATTGAAAAAAGGGTTGTTCGTGTCGACAATTCGAGCTTTAAAAACTTTGTTTGTGTTTTACTTGTTTACCTAACGAACGATTAAAACATGAGCTGTTTGCGAATAACGAGCTTTTTTGACAGCCTTACTTGCAAAGGACAATGTCAAAAATGAAGACTTCCATGTTTTATTCTTTCAGATCCAACTAAAATAATAACTAATAAGTAGTACTGCCGTTGCAACAAATATTTTAGGGAATTAATAGAATATCCTCTAGGTGTTCGATCAATCTTAATGGGGATTTTCCTTAAAATTATTTGCACCAATATTGACGAGAAAAGAATAGTGGTGAGCCACATTGTTTTGGAAGAAAGTAGGGATATTTATTTTCCACTGAAATCATCAACCAAATAGGGACATATTGAGAGTTGATACTTCTGTCAACACAAAAATTAACTGCTAAAGGAGCAATGAAGGAGCCATTTATCTTTTCAAAATCTATTGTAAGGACCATTGTTCACTTCTCTATTCTGAAAAACTATTAGAGAAATCTTCTTGACATTTCTATTAAGAAATGAACGAGTGAAAGATGTTATGCAGCAAATTTTTAGGGTTTTTTTCTTAAACTGTCATGATTGATAGTAGCAACAAATGTGTAATTATAAGCATGAATATGCTTTCAAATACATTTCCCAAGAAGATAAATGTTGAAAGTTCTAACATTAACAACACCAAAACCTTCAAACTTATTGGACCTGCAGATAAATTTCTAACCAAGCAAACTTATATCCTTAACATTTTACGTACCCTTTCAAAAGAAGTTTGTTCTAATAACATTAATTTTGTTCATAACTCATATTGGAATCAATGTTAATAGAGCGAGTCTCCTATATTTATAGAAGAATCCACCTTTTTTGGTAGCAGGCTTTGAATTTAATCATTCATTGTTGATTTGAATCTTATTAGAACTGAAAGGAACTCCCAAGATATTTGAATGGAACTGTCCACCTTACAACCCATGACACAAGCAAAAGCTGAGAAGGCCGTTAATGAACTTGCCCAAGTAGATTAAGATAGATTTAAAGAAAATAATCTTTAAAACAAAAATATTCCTAAAGAGATGAAGAATTTTTAAGGTAAATGGGTTGAAATACTGAAACCTCATAGAGAAGTAATGCATCATCAACAAATTAAATAAATCAAAATAGGGGTGAAATTCTTACAAAGCACGTTCTTTGCTTCCAAAGAAATTTAATCTTTATCGGATAATTATTGGGCGGAGATGCGAAATTGATTTGAGAGATCCAAAGAAAAACTTAAAATTGAAGCACACAAAATAAGAAAACACAGAGAGCACAAGCTTTAACATGGAAAAAACTGCTAATGAGAAAAACGATGAAACCCCACTACACTAAGAAATTCACTATGAAGAAAATAAGAAGAATTATAGAAACTATACCACACTTGAGCTCTTCATACTTTGGAACACTTTAGGATGCTCCTTTTCTCTCTTTTGCAAAAGAGAAATCAAAACCACATCCATTTCATTGGTGAAACAGAGCTTTTAGGCGAAGATCTGCTCAAATTTAGTTATTAGCGCCGAGGCGCCGCGATAGTATCGCCCCAACAGATGTTGGGGCATTGACTTTTGGGCGCTGCAGTCATGCTCTTGGATTTCTGAGCTTGGAGTGGGTCCTGCGGCCCCATCTTCCGAGTGTTGGGCCGCTCTGCATAATAACAATAATTAGCTGCAAATGGATGTCATGCCATTTTTAGTAAGCAATACTTTGAAAGTGATAAAAGTTGGTTTGGTAATTATTGAGACAACAAGGTAGCCACTATTTATACCACCACTAACACATTGATAGCCTCAATGCAAATACAAATTTAAATCTATGACATCAAAGGCTTATGTGAGTTAAAAAGGCCAAAAAGATTCTCAATGCGAAGGGTAAATTCCCAAGTTTAAAGTCTATTGATTCCACCTTATGTGAATATTGTAGTTTAGGCAGACAAAGGTGTGCCAGTTTTTCTAAGGTTAGGAGAGAATTTAAGACCAAAATTTTGGCTTTAGTACTCAGGATTTATGAGGGCCATCCCCCATCCCCTGGAAGGATCATTACATCATTTTCATAGATGATGACACTTTTTGGTATTCATTTATTTTATTAAAAGTAAATTTGATGTATTTGCAACATTTGTGAAGTGGGAAATTCTAGTGGAGGATAAAATTGGAAACTCAATTAAGTGCTTATGAGTAGACAATGGTGGGGCATATAACTCTATAGAATTTGAGAACGCTAGTGCACTTATGTTATTTCTATGGAGGGAACAGCTGTAGAAATTTCATGATGAAAAAAACTAGTTGAGAGGATGATGAAACTCTCATTGAATTTGCTAGCAATCTGAGAATACGTGCAGGTCTTTCCAAGCCCAATGGACTAATGCAGTATACATAATATCATGTCTAATCAATCGAAAACTACCAACTGCTTTCAAATTTGGGCTTCTAAGAGAAGTGTGGAGATGCAAGTAGGTATGTTTTTCACATTTGATAGTCTTCGCTGGCTATTATATATTTATGTTGAGCATATCAGCTGAATTAATCTTCTCATAAAGTCCAAAAAGTTTTACTTAACATTGGATATTGTGGTGATGAGTTATAATATAGATTTTGGGATAGTGATGGTAAATATTTTATTAAAAATAGAAATAACTTCCTCTATGAATTTGTACCATATAAAGAAAGTTTAAGTTTTATTGTAAAAGAAACCTCAACTCTAGAGATTGAACTATAGGAAGGACTTGTCCAAAACAAAGATAGGAAAATCCTATGAAAATTTAATAGCAAGTGAGCCTAATACACGTGTCCCAAGTTAGTAGGTTATAGAAAGATCACAAGTTACATATCTATTATCTTTTCCTTGCAGATATGTGGGAGTTTGAGTGTTATACTGAAGCCAAACAATTAAATCAAATAAGAGTAAAATTTTTTTTATAAGATAACACGTCAACACTAATTAAACTACCCAAAGACAGTAAGTCACAAAATAAATGGACATGTAAAATAAATGAAGTACACACATGAACAAAAAAGTGTGAGGCAAGGCTTGCTATTAAGGTGTTTCAATAAAAAGTAGGAATAAATTTTACATAGATATTTTTTCATGTAGTTAAAGTAGCAACTGCTCTAAGTCCTAAACATTATAGAAGTAGAAGATTTACATCTTGAATAAATGGATGCTTGGATGTTTTTCTATATTGTTATTTGAAGGTGTTGGAAAGTGGATTGTTAGGCGTACAAAAGGAAAGTTTGGCCTTAGGTTAGACGACCTCGTAACAATACCTCCCCCCCAAAAGACACATTGTTCTCAATGTAGGAAAAAATGAGAGTATTCTTCATCCCCCACCGCTCTCTATTTCTTGATTCTTTGCTTCATTGTCCTGTATCATGAGAACTTGTAATCTTCTGTTCTTGCTACGGTCCTGGAGTAAACTTCTTATCACACTGAAAACATAACCTCTTTGGTCGCTTCTCTCTGATCTCTGTCTCTGTAAGGCGCTTGAGTGTTTCTTCCAGTCGCAGTCTATTATTCGTGTCCTTTGCAATCTCCCTCTTGACTTCCACTATTTGAACTTTTGGCATTGGCATAGCTGCAGTCGTTCTGTACGACGCTCTGTCTATGTTGATCCTATTGGCTTTCTTCATATGGTTCTTGTCTTCTACTATCAGAGCTAGCTCTATCGTTTCCCTCAATCCCTGCGGTTTTAGTAATCGGAGTGCTGCCTATATGTCGGGCTTCAAGCCTTTCATGAAATCCCCCACAGTCGTCCGGACAATAGTTCAAATCTCTCTTTGTATTCCATGACCGTCCCTTCCTGAGTCCATGCGTAGAATTGCTCGTGCATGTCTCCTTCCCGAATGGCTCGGAAACATTCCAACAAACATTCCTTAAATTCATCCCACAAACAAATCGAGTATCTTGCATCCCTCCACTGAAATTAGGTCAAAGCTTTTCCCTCCAAACACTATCATGTTGTGATGAGTTTCTCCTCTACATCTTAGCCGTTCACCGTGAAGTATCACTCTGCCCGGTACAACCACTTATGTGTGTCTCCCCCCTCAAAGATCGACATCTTAAACTTTCTAACTCTAACTTCTCCACCCCAACTTCCTTTTTCTCCATTTTTTCCCTCCATGTATCGAGGACACAACTCCTTCCTTCGACCATAGTCATATTCTCTCCCTGCTTCTCTTCCTTCTTCTTTGTGCTTCTCTAAACCTCTGGCATTAATCCCTTCTCCATGTTTAGGCTAAACTGTCTCCATCATAAATCTTTAATCCGCCCTTAACTGGAGCCCTAAGTGGATATTCGTGATGATGAATGTTTTCCTCCTCACGTTTCTCACATTTGATATCTTTTTCTTTCGATCTTGCCACAGATTATCCAGTCAACCTTTGGTTAGGGTTTGTAAATTGAACTGTTGACGGTTTCTTGGATTGCACTCGAATTTCCCCCATGCTTTCAAATCGATCCTCCAGTCAATTCTCCATAGAAGAGAACCCCTCCTCTATGGTGGCGAAGCTTTCTTACATCATAGATTTGATTTGACTCGTCTCTTCCTCCATTTTTTCTCCAGATCATCTACTTTTTTTGTTGCCATCACTTTCAAAAAATCTCCTATCTCATTGATAAAAAATTTTGTACCCTGAAATACTGTCGCTGATTTTTAAACAATTTAATTCACGTATGTACCGCGTTGATATGAATTTGATTTGAGGCCCGCTCCCGACACCCAGTTTGGAATAGAAAAATAAATATGGGAGTTATGCATCTCTGTGAGTCTTGATCCCCACGTGGCTTCTCAGCTAGCTGTAATCGCGCTTGGATATCAATGTCAAAGGTTAAGGAGATCCAGTCGACAACTTCCTGCTAGTCCTTACGCAATCACACACCGCGATTGTTCAGCTTCCTCGAGCGCTCAAGTCGTGACAGTTTCGCGAGGTCATGTCGCTGCTTCCCATGTAGCTCTTTCGCAACAGTATCGCACACCCTGCGTCCTTAGCATGTCGCGACTCTTATGTTGGCATCCCTGTACCATGCAACGATCCCCGGTTCCTTGCTAGCTGCGCCAGAAATGGGAAATTCGTATGTTTGTTCGTCGCGGTCTTTCCTGTCGTCTCTTTCCCAGCAAGATCTATTGCTTTGATACCAATTTGATATGATTTTACATCACAATCAACACGCTTTTTTACATGAATTAGGGTGAACACAAATATTTTTTTTAATAATTCAAACAACCGACATAAATACAAAAGATAAGCACCTACAATTCGAGAGGTAGATCTCTCCCAACTCCTATAATTTAAGAGGCAAGAAATATCTCCCAAATCCTATATGTAAGGCTCACAACTCATTCTCATGCACTAGGCATAACAAGTATATTTATACCCAGCAACAATAATAATAATAATAAAAGGCTAAATTGCTCTTAGGCGTACAAAAGATAAATTTGCCCTTAGGCTAGGTGCCCTTCTAACAAAACCATACCACATAAATTGGAACGGGATAATAATATCAGTCCATGAATCGAGTAAACTAATTTCTATATCGCCTTATGCTAAAATAATAATCAAAATAACTGAGAATCGGTTTAACATAAAAACTGGTTACTTTATTCTGGGATACGGAATAAACTAATTCATAGTAGCTAAATAATTACGAAATTGTAGATTCCTCATCTTTACCTTCCGCACCCCCCCACACCACAAAGTGTTTTACTTTAGCTAGGAATGTTGCTTCCTGGTAGGGAAAGGAATGTTGCTTCCTGGTAGGGAAAGCAGATCTAAGATAAAGATAATTTTTGTAGCCTCAGCTAAATTAGCAGCTAGGTTTCTACTTTGTCGTAAGGCTAATTGTGATTGGAGAAGCAACCCTTCAGGTTTCTTTCTTTGTAGACTAGCCTTGTATAGCTGATTGGAAGAGAGAATGATCTGATATATGAACTTGCGCAAATCTAAGATGCCTATTTTTATTCTCGACTTGTATTTCCCTGTATATAGTTGAAGAGAACTGAGAGCTTCAAGTGAAGGAGTGCTTTTTTTTTTAAACTGTTAAAAGTATTTCTAGGAATGTGTTTGTTCTAGCCAGTGCTTTAGTGTGCTAATATAGATGCATGGCTGGCTGTCCTAATATTAATTGTTCCCTGCACATAAGAAACTTAATTTTTGGTTCTTCAGATGAAATTAAAACCATCAGAATATAACCAACACTCTGGTTGAATAATTTTCAATTTATTCTAGGTTTAAAATTGATTGTTGATTTTCTTTTTTTTTTGTTCACAATTTGATTTTTTGGATTCTAGAATATTTAACTGTATTCTAATCCACGTCTGATTTGTAGGCTGCTATTTATGAATTATTGTGAAATGACTGTCTGCTCACATTCAGAAATATTTTTGACATGAAATAAATTCATTTCCAACAACCATAAGTTTTCAATTCTTACTCAGCCTCTTGTTTTTCAGGCTTCACCTGTATTGATTGGTGGTCGCCAAGCTTATGTTGAGGAAAAAAGAGCTAACGATTCACGAGGTACACATAATGAATGCATGTTGGTTAAAGTAGCTTATTACTTCATCAACAATAAAGTTATAAGCATGTCTAAATGCTAAATGTTTATTCCCTTCAATAAGTATTGAATTTGAATTCCCTTCAATAAGTCTAAAAGCCACATTTAAAACTAATGCTTCTTAAATTTCTATTTGATTTATGATAGTACTAATCCATGCATGTCTATATAAAGACGAGGGAAGAGAACAATAGAAAAGCACAATAAAGAAGAATATTGTTTATATATTTCAGTTCTAAATGTTTTAAATTCCTATAAAAAAATATTAAACGCATTTCATGATGTTCTTATGACAACACCTCTAAACACGACAACTCTCTTAACTTTCTAACATTATACATTTTTAACAATGCCTGCATCTTAATCCTTTTAATTTATTTGTTCGCATGGTTCATTTTGTAAATTGTCGTTTTCTAACCGCAGTGAATAACCGAGCAAGATTTGCGCCTGGTAGAGGGGGTGGGTTCCGTGGGGACGGTATGAGGGGTCGTCGGGGTTATGGTGGTGGGAGGGGTTATGGAAGGGGAGACTATAATAACAGGGCTGATTTTGGGAACAGAGGGGGAAGGGCAGGCGGAGCTTCCGGCCGAGGAGGCGATGTAGGATATCAGAGGGTTGATCAAATGGGCTCCAATGCTGCCCGTGGTGGCCGCTCCGGATCATTACCGCGCGTCCCTGCGCCCGCATAGAACAACAAAAAAAAAAACTGAAGTGGTGCTATTCTTCATATAAGCTTGGGATTTCTACAACTCTTGGAGCTCCTTGGCAGATATCTTTGCCTTTTTTTCAATTTTATTTATAAGCTTGTCTTTTTGTAGAGTATGGAATGTTTGCTCTGAACTTCATTGCTGCTAAAAATATAGGTTAGAGATGCCGCTTTTAGTCTCATGCTATTGCTATGTTTCCATGAATCGGATGCACAATTTTTGGATCATCTTCTTCATTAGATAATAAATTAATAATCACCGGTGATAAGGGGAAATTTTCCTTTTACCCCAAATATATTTTTCTGTGATTATGCCTTGATGAGTGTTTTTAAATTGTTTGGAAGATTTATGTACATATCACTCAATTCGTCTGCTTGATCTCTGATGATCTTTGATGAATCTAAGCGATATAGAGAATGATTTTGATCAACTGGTCATGATGAAAACATTTCCTACATCTTGGTTTTATTCCTCTTTACTTGGGTAGAGCAATGCAGAAATTCATTTGTAAGGAGGTGCTGAAAATATATTCGACTCCTTCCCTAGCTCTTGGTCATTTTCATTCTGCATCAACATCTCCATTACCTCTCAATTAAAATTTTTTTGTACACGTTTTCTTGCTCTGAAAAAAAAAAAAAGAAAAAAAAACACATGTTAAAGTCTTCCAAATAGAGAAAATGGTTGTTTTTATAGATTTCTTTTTAACATTGTATGAATTAACATAAGGGATTAATCCATGTGAAATCACAAGCTAAGTAAAAAGAAGATATTTTTATTCATTGTCTTATTTCATTTTGGGATACAAAACAATCTGGGAACTAAGGGCCCGTTTGGTGCAGCTTATAAACGCCGTCTCACTGTTTGGAATACACGTTTTGACAGCTTTCCCAAAAACACGATTTGGTTTTTATACTAAACTCATGCTGCGGGTTGAATCACACTGGTCACCCGTGGGTTACGTTTAAGGATAAATTGCTTATTTGGATAAGTACAAGCTGCCCCAAACTCATGTTACGTCCAAATATCTCAAGAGCTCAGTCTAGGCAAAGTTGATCATGTTCAACATGTTATAATAAGAAGGATAAAGAAGATGATATTGTCCAAATAATGATAAAATTGCTAGAATTATGGTGAACTTGTAACCTTGTAGTAACTTACCAATGCATTCTTGGATTGAATTTGTTTTTAAGATAATGTTAATATAGCCGTGCACAAGGTGATATGTAAACTGTGCCATGCAACCAATTAATAGCCTTTTAGATAAAAGTGAAGTGGATTTTGACTATATGGAAATTTATGGTGTTTTTGGCTACTCTCAATACATAGGATTTGAGTTGTATGTATGTAAATATCCCTATAATTAAATGGCTTAAGTTGTAAAATTAAAATTAAAGAACAACATTTAAACTGTTGTAAGAAATATTAATAAAAATCCATTGTCTGGTTTTAAAATGTGGAAGTTGCCAACAAGAACACATATTTTTAGAACGTTTGTGCGCATTCGAACTCGCATCAAACTAATGGACCATGACATCATGCATTTTTAGTTTGGGTAAACTGTATTTTGACAAGTTCTTAAAAAAATTATCATTGAAATATATATTTTCCCACCACTCCTGGCTATGTGAAGTGATAGCTTTCTAGCTGCAATCTGATTTAATTATTATTTTTAATAATCACCTTAATTTTTTGAGCATCAGATTATTATTCAGCGGCCACAGCTGCTCCAAACAAACCAAAAGAATTTTTTTGTTTAATATAACCTATCTAAAATTTGAAATTTGAGATTTTTTTCTATATAAATAATAAAATTAAATATTTTTATACTATCAGGTTTTACATTAAACTTGTTGCAGACTTTTTTTTTTTTTAAATTTTCAGGCACATATTCTCAATTTTTTCACCTAAAGAATCATACAATTATTTTTGTATAATTTTCATATAAATTTGATTAAAGAAATTACCCTTGTTATTATTTTTTTGAAAAATTGCAAAATAAAATATTATTGTTAAACAAAAATATATTCACTATACAAAATCAAGGGCCATTTACATACATACCAATACCATACAATTCTTATGTATCTACTAATTGAACACCTAAACATTCATATTTACATACATACCACTTAAAATTCTAACATAACGGCACCAAATATTATAATTGCAAGGTGTTAGATATTTAAATACATAAAAATTATGTGGCATATATACGAAAATTTTTTATAAATAAAATTTTTATAAAATTAATGTCCCATCTGTACCATCATCCGGACGTCCCCTATAACTCTAAACACAGAAGTGTAGCAAATGAACTCGTACTCAACTCAGACTCCATAACACATCTCACCACACCTTCCCATTGAACACCACCTACATAAAACTCCAACAACATATAACAGTGACTCAAAAAGCCTATGGATCAAACAAATTACAACAACAATCACTACATCTCTGTCATCTCCTTCTACCTTCTCGCCGGTGACAGCATGACGACGATACGCCGGAGCGGCTCCGAAGTATGGCTATTTCCGGCATGTCGCAGAAACTCCGCCGGGGAGAAGCTCAGGCCATGGCAAACACACATTATCCTCAGCTCATCAACCTTTGTGTATCTGTACAAGAAACCTCCGGTAGTTCTTCCTTGCGGTCCGTCTCCTTTGGCTGTGACGTATGGTATTATTGGTTGCATTGTTTTCTTCCCGTTATTTGAAGATGACTCATGGAGGTCCGGGGTCTTGGATTTGTCGCCGGTGATGCTGCTGCGGCTTTCTGGAGCAGTTGCTGTGGCGTTTCATTTCGGAATTAGGGTTATCACAATGCTTATCGCGAACAGCTCGTGTTCGGCTCATTCGCTAAGTAGTTAACGAGCCTAATAAGAACAAAAATTTGTTCATTCCTATTGGGCTAGTTTAGACTCGAAATACTACTCATTATATATATATATATTGATGAGTAATATTTTTTAAAAAGTTAATTGACACAAAGCTACAAAGATTTATAATCAATTAAAAGTATTAATTAAAAAATAGGAAAAAAAATTATTAAATTAGATTCAAATGATGTTTTAATATAAATAATAATTTTTAAATCTAATATCTTATGGCTACGCGATTAGGGTTGTCAAAATGAATGCTTTGTTCGTGAACAGCTCGTGCTCGGCTCATTAAGCAAACGAGCCGAACACACACACTTTTTGAGCTCAAAATATAAACGAGTTGATGCCTACGTTTATTTATGTCTAGATTTGGAAGGTTTTAAATGTGAGATAAAAATGCAAATTTTATTCATTTATAAACGCATGGAAAGATTGAAGCACCTTTGTCCGAGGATTGAAGAAGCTCCGGCGAATCACTCTTCTCATCACCCACAAACGCCGCCACCACCGCCGGGCAAACAACCGGCATCCCCCATCGCGGAACAACGTAATGTAATGCGTATGGACTCCCCATACAAGGCACGTAATGCGAGCACTGCATCGGCATCACCGGAATCGCCGCCGCCGGGCTTAAGAACCTCCGTCTATTGCCGGAGATCGGCTTCGTGTTTCTTTTCTTCTTTATCATTGCCTCCGGCGATATGCGGGAGAAAGGCGGGGGACGGAGAGGGAACTCGCCGGCGGCGGAGGAGGGAGAGTCGGCGGACATGGTCGGGGCCCAGCTGAGGAGGGTTTGGTGGTTGTGTGGGAGCTGGTTGGGGCGCGGGAGTTCTCCTGTTTATAGGGGAGGCGGAAGGGGGAAATTTGGCGAGAGAGGGAAGCCACGTTGCGGGGGCCACGGGAGGTGAGGGTTGGCGAGAAGCCACGTAGGCGGGAATGAAGGAGATGTGGGACCCCACGTAGTGAGTTGATAACGGCGATGTTCCCGCGGGGTTTTAACATGGCTGATATTTTTGAACTACCGAATCTATTGTGATGTTGTATCAAAACCTAACATAGCTCAAATAATAGAAAATAATTGGCAGAAATGTTATAAGAATTTTAAATGGAAAAAATCAAAAGATACGTCCAGTTGAAGAGATCTATTATAAATTGATGATTATATGTACAGTCTAATGTTGCGGGTATGAGTTACATAATCTCTCGAGTTATAACTTCGGCTTGTAGAAGAACTTGTAGCTTCACGGTAGAGAGCGGTCATAAGGAGGAGTAATAGTTGAGGTTCAGTGCTTCGTCTTTAGGGTAGAGAGCGGTCACAAGGAGGAGTAATAGTTGAGGCTTCATTGCTTCATTTTTAGGTTCGGCATGACATCCAGAATAATGGTGTTGCTTAATTGTTTGCTTTGAACTTTGTTTTGTCACAAGGAGTAGCTGGAGACCGATAATGGATGGTTAACGGTGGACTACCGTGGTGGATGTCGGAGGCATTGGAGGTTGGATGCGCCAGAGTGAGGTAGAGCAAGGCCGAGCAAAGTGAGTCATAAGCAAGTGTGTTAGAGAGACGAGCGAGACCAACTAGAGCGTCGGTGCGAGGCAAAGCAAGGGCGAGTGAAGCGAATCCTATGTGCTAATAGGAGAAGGCGGAGCCGTAAATTTATATATAACACTAATTTTAAGATAAAACTAATACTTTTCAAACCCATCGTAATACAATTCGTGCATGCATCTTCCGATAATTTAACCATGACAGGTCACCCAAATGCAATGTTTCTAGTTTATCATTGTCCACATGTTTTGTTTAGCCCATCATTTTTATAAATCATACCGCAGCATAATAGAACACACGCAACTTTATTTCAGCAATGAACCAACGTATACGTGACAATTTGGATTCAATTTTTTTATGACCATTTTTTTATTTCAAAAGAATACTTTGGCGAAATGTCAACAGCAAATTCAATATCCGAGTAATGTTGGAGCAAATAATCCAATGATAAAGACATTTTACTCTTGCCTAAGCTAATTTCTTCAAGTCTAAATGTTTAAATTCAACATAATGAACTTGAACCTGTATAGCGAAAAAGACAACAAAATCCTGTCGAATGATCAAACGCTAATGAGATTAAAGTTGGCTTTGTCGAACAAGCTATAACTACTTATCGAGTCGAGTTTGAACTAGTTCACAAATCGGCTTTACTCAGTTACGCCCCTGTCAAGGATGAAGAGGTAAATAGGAAAACTATTCACTAGGTCGAGTTAGCGATACATTACATGCATATACCCGTCCACTTATAAAGGAGATGGCATTGCTTTCTGTGATTTGCTACCAAATTCTGAACCACTAAAGATTTGAAAATGTCAAAAGAAATCTTCATCGAGAAAATCATTCTTCTAAAATGGAGTTTCATTTGCATTATTAATATGAGAACCCCCAACGCTCGTTCCTTCGTAAAGGAATTAAAAAATATCACGATATATGTGCTTGAGAATGAAAAAAGAGGGGCTGAGACACGTCAAATATTAGGTATGTAGTTTGTATGCATGCAGACTCCTTATACAACATTTTCTTACAATTTTATACTCATGTGCATATTAAATAATAATAGGGTTTTTGGATTAGGTGCTTGAGAATGAAAAAGGAGGGGTTGAGATACGCCAAATATTAGGTACAAAATTTGTATGCATGCAGACTCCTTATACAAGATTTTTTTACAATATTATACTCATGTGCATATTAAACAATAATAGGGTTTTTGGAATACATGCCACCTAGTTTATATGCATTTACATATCTAACACCTAAGCTTTGCTTTCTTACTTTTATGCTACCCAAAGCCTTCATATCACATAAAAAATTATCACTTTTTTTTAAAGCTTTTTTTAAAGTAAAACACATATTTTCATGCGTAGATAAGATCACATGAAAGTAAGAAATTGAAGTTTAGGTGTTAGATATGTATATACATAAGAATTAAGTGGCATGTAAGTAAGTCTAACTTAAAAAGTTTATCTAGTTAAGCAAACAATCAAAATTCTAACCACTTCATGGAATATGCATGCACTAGAAAAAGAATTTGTTCAAATGAAGTGTCTAACAATGAAGAGAAAAAACATTCTAGGACGGAAGCAGGGGGCCAGTGGCTAACTTCAAAGGTTCCCAATTTTTGACTAATGGAAGCAATGGCTGACCTCAAAGACAACTATTTGTAGGGAAACACGACTTGACTTTGGTTTTCCAATATTTGAATTCAATATCAAAACAAATGTTAAAAAAGCAAAGTTTAAGTACTAGATATAGAAACACATCAATATTTGAATACATGGGGACTCTGCTTGGATGTTTAAGATGTCAGAATATTGAAATACATTACTTAAGAATATAGGGAAGACATGAAATACTAATGCATACGATCTTTTCTTGGAGATATAACATCTATCCCCAGTGTGTAATGTTCAGGTGCATAAACATGTCAATCTCTTAAATGATGTTGTTTTTCAGTAAACATGCATTAGTTGCCATTATTCTATATCTAAATCCTTTATCATGTAATAAACTTCATTTGATGAGATCTCTTTGCACAAGCGAATCTATTACTTCTGTCTTTATATTGTTGATATCTGACATGTATAAGTTAAATACTTGAATGTCATCGGTTCTACTTGCCTAATATATATTTTGACAAGTTATTTTAACATATGAAAGACCCACTCTACAAAGTTCCTTCTTAAAATTCTCACACAAATGTCTAAGGCAATGCATATGTGTTGTCCATAAAAAATATATAATGACAAGTATTCACAATCTCAGATTATAGATCTAAGATTATATACAAATAATTTCTTAAAGACATTGACAAAATTGTCTCATGCAATGTATTTATAAACCACCACTATGAGTCTGCATTTTGACTCAAAAGCAACAAATACTAATAAAAATATATCATTATCAACATCGATGTCAACCACTTCAATAAGGTACCTAAATATTTATGTTGTAAGAAAACTAGTTTGCAATGATTCCATCATTCAACGAAGGGTCTGAAAGCCCAAAATGTCTAAAAAATTGGTGGAATTGACCAACATAAATTTTATAAACAAAGCCTCTCATTAAATAACATATTACTTCCATAAATTTCTATAGTGAACAAAATAACTCTTCCCAACATCTAAATATTGCTCTAATGGTCTTTGATCGAGCATCCCATGCTTTACCATATAATACCATATAATATTTTAATGTTGAACTTAAATTCAACCTGACTAATAATATCACTCAATTTCAAATTCCTTTATTATCAAATAAATGGAAGAATAAACAATGATTTAAATTTTGAGGTACATTATTTTTGTCCAAACATAATGTTTGGGTTAATGAAATTGTGTCGTGTTGATACATTTAAAATCTTCCAAACACCAACAAGACGTTTCCTATTAGATTCATTAAGGTGCCAATGATGCAGTCTACTAGAATGAACATGTTGCAAACAAATGATTGTTAGGCGAGCCTTGCTGGAGTAAAAAGTCTTGTAATGCACATTAGTATTTATTAATTAGCCACTGATAGCACATTGAAGATAGCTTTTTATTCAAAAACATATATTTTCAAATAGCTTAGATAGAATTTATCCTTCCTGAGTTGAGGTGATGTGCTCACACGAGCCATCAAAATTTGCATTCGCATCTTATTCGTGTACAATTTTAAAGTATTGTATGTAATCATTATTACTAGTCATTTGATCTACTATATTGATGTTTAGACATGCATGCTCATGTATAAGTTCTTGCCTTTGAAAATGTACATAATCTTGTTTGCCAGTACTATCATTATCAAATTTAATATTAATATTGTTGTCATCATCATTTGAAGCACTGTCGATTTTTTAATATCCATCAATAACAATTGTATCTCTGATTCCAAAGTTGCTAGGAAATTTGAGGTTGAGCTTATTACACTTGAAGTAATCATATATAAGAAAAATTCATTATGTAGAATAGTAACTTCAATAACAAACCCAAATTCATTTTAATAAACAATGCTTTAGAACTAATATATATATATATATATATATATATAATACTTACTGATTCACATCAACTTGTTTGTTAAACCTGTTTGGGGATGATTCTGGTATTATGTGATTAATGAAATGAATTTTTTTTTTTGAGTTAGAGTAATCTTCACGTAAATCATTATAACTTTTTTTGAAGCCATCTGTAAAGCAATCCCAATCATCTCAACATCATCGACAACAGTGACAATAAATCTATCATTAATTGGGCAACATCATATTAGATTTAATGCACACGAGTCATATTTCAAGCTTTGTAGTATTAATTCTTTAGCTTCATTTATGTAGTATGTAGCCGAACATAAGTAAGCCTGCTTCAACCTCCTACATACTTGGGCACAAACTCCCCAAATACAATTAATTTACCATCATACCAAAACATCAATCCTGACAAAAACTTCACTTTTTTTTTAACGTATTTCAGCTAAATTTAAGTAACAATATATCAATCAAAATTACAAAATGTTATGTCGAGGAAGCAAAATAAATGGAGTAATACAATCACATCCATAAATCACAAAGATGCATCTATGCACATAAACAACATTCGCATATATAACACACAATTCTATCATATTTTTATATCTAACAATTAAAGTTTAACATATAGGCACACAATACTAAAATGTTTAACATATTTTGAAATATCAAGCAAACAAATAGAACTTTGACTCCCAACCCTTAGCTTTTAATATGATGAATAACCAACCTCTTAATCAACAAGCATATAACACATGCATCATGAATCATATGGCCCTTCCTCTCTAACACCTTTCTAGTCTAAAACCAATAATCATGAAAACAACACAACTTATAGATGGATGTCTTGCTCATAACATACACAAAATAAAGTACATAGGCTAGTTAGATAAGTAAACAAATTACCCAAAATAAGACATTAATTGTAAAATGAACATCAATTATGGTAAATCAAAGCATCAAAAGTTTCAATAAGAAACAAATGCAAACAGTGGGACTCCTAAGATCATTAGAAAGTACTGGAAAAAACTTGTCATTGAAACACCACAAAATTCAATTCAACTAAAATATCTAATGCTGAAATAAACAATTTACAAAAATACCTCCAAAAATATTTTATAATATCAAAATTATCACTCATTTCATACTTGTTTTCTCAGCTAACATTGTATCTTATGTTCCATTATGGAAATAAATTTAAAAGTGGAGAAAGTGCGCCTTTTACCTGTATCCATCACATGAAAAACCAATTAATGAACCCAACATAAACAAACATCTAACATCAACATTCACAAAATCAAAGATCTCACTGGGGCCGCCAAAAAAAGCTCATCATTTGCTAACAGTTCGTGTTCGACTCATTAAGTATCTTGTATTCAATTCGTTTGTTAAATGAGCGAACTGAATACGAATAATTATATTGAGATCGATTTATAAGCGAGCTGAACATGAATAAAAGTTTGTTAGTTCGTGTTCCAGCTCGAAATAATTGAAATTTCTAAAAATTAAATTTACTTATATCATTTTAATATTAATTAATTAATTAAGTGTATATATATCTATCTATCTAAAAAAAAGAAAGGGGACTGGGAGAGCGGACAACCCAAAAGGTTTAAAAATAAGAAAATTTTTGTAGCCCCAAATAAGTTATGAATTTTTTTTTTTACAACTTTATAATAGTTTAAAGACAAAAAAACTCACATGGCTAGCATGAAAATTTTTGCTTGACAGCGGAGCTAGATTTAATTTGAGCTAAAATGGAACAAACGAACGAATAAATGCGGCTGCTCATGAACAAATCGAGCAATATCGAGTCAAACATGAATAGATTGATTATGAGCCTAATTTAAACACAAGATATTTTTAAATAAATGTTGATACAAACAAGTCAAATACAAACAAAACCCCAGTTGGCTCCCTTAGATCTCACCAACAACTTAAAAAACTCACGAATGCATGTGAGATCTGATGAAAGAGACCTATCATTGCTTGAAAGAGGAAATAAAGAATGAGAAAAAAATGTATGCTCGGTAAGCTTCAATGTTGGAGGCTTTGCTGACAGGTTTGACGGAGTAACATAGAGAACTCGTGAGTGGAATGGACAGGACATAAGGCATGGTGAGGAACTCACCAACGGGCTTCAAATAGTTTCAGCGTTGGCACTTCAATTGAGGCAATTCAATGCCATTTGTTTCGAAGTTGGTGCTTCAACGCGGAAACATGGTCGAGGGTGGCGAGCCACTCGGGCACGCAAAGGGCTTCAAACCAAATAGATTTCATTTTTTTTAATATAATAGAATTGTCTATTTTTTTAAAAAAAATCAAGCTATTTGATTTTAAATAATAAGTTTTGAAAAAAAATGCAACTTTTTAAATTTTGCAAGTGATATTTAAATTATTTAAAAGTTAAAAAAAGGATTTAAGTTATAAAAAAATTTATGAGATTTTTATATGCGAATCACCCAATTTTTTATGCATTTACTTATCTGATAATCAAACTTCAATTTTTACAATCCAAGCAGCCTATCTATAAGGTAATCCACCTTTCATTAATCTTTGCAAATATAAATACGCTTAATTTGTGAAAAATTAAAATTTATATGTGGAAAAAGTAAATGCATAAAAATTAGGGGCTTCCATGTAAATTTCCCAAAATGTATTCAACGAGTTGTTTTTTGAAGTCCAGTTCTTCTGCTATTCGCCTTCATTATCCCGGCCTGCGCTCCCCTGCCGCTCCATCGTGTCCGCCAACTATCCACAGAACCCCTTTGCCTACCAGCAGCAGCGGCGCTATCTGGGAGGCGAAACCGTTCACCTCTTCCGCGATCTGAGGTCTCGCTCTCTCTCCCACTCTCTTTCTCTCTCTATTTATTTATCTATCTAACCGTATCAAACTGTAACCCTAGCTTTCGTCGAAAGATTTAACGTCGATATCCGCCATCTGGTTTAATCCCCGGGGGGATGAGCGTTTCTTCTGCAGTCTGTCTTATTTCGTCCAAATTTCAATCAGATTCAATTATTTTCCTTCTNAGTTTAAAGACAAAAAAACTCATATGGCTAGTATGAAAACTTTTGCTTGACAGCTGAGCTAGATTTAATTTGAGCTAAAATCGAACAAACGGACGAATAAATGTGAGTTGCTCATGAACAAATCGAGCAATATCGAGTCAAACATGAATAGATTGATTATGAGCCTAATTCAAACACAAGACATTTTCAAATAAATGTTGATACAAACAAGCCAAATACAAACAAAACCCCAGCTCGCTCCCCTAGATCTCACAGGATAACTAACGAATGCATGCGAGATCCGATGAAAGAGATCTATAATGACTTGAAAGGAGAAATAAAGAATGAGAAAAAAATGTATGCTTGTTACGCTTCAATGTTGGAGGCTTTGCTGACAGCTTCGACAGAGTAACATGGAGAACTCGTGAGTGGAATGGAGAGAACATAAAACATGGTGGGGAACTCGCCAACGGGCTTCAAATAGCTTCACCGTCGGCACTTCAACTGAGGCACTTCAATGACAGTTGTTTCGAAGTTGGTGCTTCAACGCGGAAACATGGGCGAGGGTGGCGAGCCACTCGGGCACGCAAAGGGCTTCAAACCAAATAGATTTCATCTTTTTTAATATAATAGAATTGTCTATTTTTTTTTTAAATCAAGCTATTTGATTTTAAATAATAAGTTTTGAAAAAAATGCAACTTTTAAAATTTTGCAAGTGATATTTAAATTATTTAAAAGTTAAAAAAAGGATTTAAGTTATAAAAATATTTATGAGATTTTTATATGCAAATCACCCAATTTTTTATGCATTTACTTATCTGATAATCAAACTTCAATTTTTACAATCCAAGCAACCTATCTATAAGGTAATCCACCTTTCATAAATCTTTTCAAATATAAATACGCTTAATTTGTGAAAATTAAAATTTATATGTGTTAAAAGTAAATGCATAAAAATTAGGGGCTTCCATGTAAATTTCCCAAAATGTATTGAACGAGTTCTTTTTTGAAGTCCATTTCTTCTGCTCTTCGCCTTCATTATCCCGGCTCCATCGTGTCCGCCAACTATCCACGGAGCCCCTTTGCCTACCATCAGCAGCGGCGCTATCTGGGAGGCGAAACCGTTCGCCTCTTCCGCGATCTGAGGTCTCTCTCTCTCTCTCTCTCTCCCACTCTCTTTCTCTCTCTATTTATTTATCTATCTAACCGGATCAAACTGTAACCCTAGGTCTCGTCGAAAGATTTAACGTTGATATCGGCCATCTGGTTTAATCCCCGGGGGGACGAAAGTTTATTCTACAATCTGTCTTATTTCGTCGAAATTTCAATCAGATTCAATTCTTTTCCTTCTAGGGCTTTTAAGAGAGTTCCATGGCGGATCGTTCTATTGTGGCGCCTAAACCGATATGGATGAAGCAGGCGGAGGAGGCCAGAATCAAGAGTGAGGCGGATAAGGACGCCGCTGCTAAAGCTGCATTTGAGGCAACTTTTAAGGACATTGATAAGGCAAAATTCAAGCACGATTCTTCGGATAGCGATGATAATGAGAGGGATGAGGAGGAGTTGTCTAACAAGCCCANCGCTGCTAAAGCTGCATTTGAGGCAACTTTTAAGGACATTGATAAGGCAAAATTCAAGCACGATTCTTCGGACAGCGATGATAATGAGAGGGATGAGGAGGAGTTGTCTAACAAGCCCGTTGGTCCTGTTGATTCCTCCAAGTGTTTGGCAGCTGGTGCTGGAATTGCAGGTGGAACCGCCTGCTCTCCCTCCACATTTAGTATCATTACTAAGGACTCCGATGGACGTAAAATCCCCACAGGTGGTTCGCAAATCAAGGTTAAGATCTCACCTGGTGTTGGAGTTGGTGGAGTGGATCTGGAGGGCATGGTCAAGGACCAGGGGGATGGCTCCTATGCGGTAACCTATGCTGTGCCCAAGCGTGGGAATTATATGGTTCATGTGGAGTGCAATGGAAAACAAATTATGGGGAGCCCTTTCCCAGTGTTCTTCAGTGCTGGCCCAGCCATCGGTACGACCAGCTTTCCTACAACTACTACCTCTTACCATAATATGGTGAACCAGACAATGCCTAACATGCCTAATTACTCTGGTTCTGTTTCGGGAGCATTTCCTGGACTCCTTGGAATGATTCCAGGTGTCGCTTCAGGTTCTTCCGGTGGAGTGGTTCTACAAGGGGTAGGATCATCTCTAGGAGAGATATGTAAGCAGTATTTGAATGGACANAAAGATAAAACATTCCTGTGGTTTCTTACCTGATTTGTAGCATTTTGTGATTTTTGTCTTGTCTAATTAATAATGCAAGGAGTTCGATAATCGCCCTCTTCTATCTTGTTAGACTTGGAAATAAACTTGAATGTCTTATATCTGCATGAACATCAATATATTTTTAATGGTAATGATGTGGTGATTCAAAAGCTTCTGGGAGTGCTGCACAACTCCCCCATTATCATTCTCTGTACCTATTTATTCTTATTTTCATTACTGTATCTGAAGCCTGTCTATTATGTTGAAAAGTTTGAGTACTGGTGCATTGCAAACTATCTTGTTTTACGGTATTTCAGCCATTTTGATAAGTTAGGTGCCCTAACCATTTCACGAATGGATCTGCAAACATAAACTATTAAAATGTCTATATCTGCCGCCTATGCATAATTTCTATTATCTAATTTTGTGTAAAGACTTTGATGATGTTCTGTTTGACCTAACTAAGGAAAATTTTATTTGCCCTGAAAAAGCATGTACGTTATCTAATTTTCTAGAGCATGCTACAATAACTTTCACCGTGTGATCTACTTTTGACTTTGATGTCAGTCTTTCNGAAACATTTAGTTTAGTTATAATATTTAGATTAAGCTTTTGATTACCTGTAAGGTCAAACCATGTTATTTATCTAGCCATTGCTCCCCAGACCATGCAGTAGCGGGAGTTCCATGCACTAGGTTAANGTCAAACCATGTTATTTATCTAGCCATTGCTCCCCAGACCATGCAGTAGCGGGAGTTCCATGCACTAGGTTAGTCCTTTTTTTAATACCTAGCAATTAAACTCTCCCTCAACTAATTAAAGCTGTATTTTTGCATTAAATATATATATTTTTCCTTTTAGTTGAGTTGCCGTTAGCTTGGTGTTTGTTTATATATATTCATAAATAAGGCATGCGCCAAATTTTTATATAGATATGTGTAAATCTATATAAAAATCATATGTTATGCCTATCTTCCATTTAATTATGTAGGCAGTTTATTCGTTATTACAGACGCTTCTCGTTATCCAATGATCTAGACATGCTTTTATTATTATTATTATTAATCACAATTTACTTCACCCATCAAGATATTGCTAGTGTTTATTATTTTATATTACAATATTTTCTTATTTGTTAACAAAAAATAGACTACTACAGAATGTCAGTATCATAGAGCCATAGCCTTTGATTTAATTTGATGATTCAACCACATAAAAAATTTTGATCTAGCTGCTTGATAAACGGTATAAATAGTATGAGTTGCATGCTTGCATTTTAAGCATATGAGAGCCTTTTCACTTGAAGACTCTATTTTTGACTGATTCATTTGTGCTTATAGACTCTATGGACAAGGCTGGAAAGGCTGACGCTTTGAAAAGGACACTACAAGTTAGTAACTTAAGTCCTCTTCTCACTGTTGATCAGCTTAAACAGCTATTTGGTTACTGTGGCACAGTGTTGGACTGCACGATTACAGACTCAAAACATTTTGCTTACATAGAGTATTCAAAACCAGAAGAAGCTACTGCAGCGCTGGCATTGAACAACATGGATGTTGGGGGACGACCTTTGAATGTTGAGATAGCTAAATCCCTTCCTTCCAAATCCTCCATGATGAATTCTTCTTTGCCATTGATGATGCAGCAAGCCGTTGCTTTGCAACAGATGCAATTTCAGCAGGCTTTGCTGATGCAGCAAGCAATGTCAGCCCAGCAGGCTGCTTCTCGAGCCGCAACAATGAAGTCTGCAACGGAGATGGCATCTGCCCGTGCCGCTGAGATCAGTAAGAAGTTAAAAGCTGAAGGTTTGATAGATAATGATAAGGAAGCTGACAAAAAATCCAGGTATTAGTATTAATCTTTCATGTATTTACTAATCTCTTGGGGTTTCTGTTCAATATTGAGATCATTGCCTTAATTTTTAAACTGAAGGAAAGGGAAATTTATGTACGCAGGCCACAATTCTTATGTATTTACATATCTCACAGCTAAACATTCATATTTACATATGTAGCACTTTGGTGCTTAAAATCTATGCATGTAAATGTGTATTTGACTTTTAAAGGCGGTAATAGTGCTATGTTTAACNTTTAAACTGAAGAAAAGGGAAATTTATGTACGCAGGCCACAATTCTTATGTATTTACATATCTCACAGCTAAGCATTCATTTTTACAGATGTAGCACTTTGGTGCTTAAAATCTATGCATGTAAATGTGTATTTGACTTTTAAAGGTGGTAATAGTGCTATGTTTAATGTGATGGAGTGCTATGTGTGTAAATATGAAAGTTTAGGTGTGAGATATGTAAATTCATAAAGAAGTGTGGGCTATGTATGTAAATGCACACACGTCGTAACTCTAATGAGCTTTTAATAGTACATTTTCCTGTTATAAAAAATGGAAATTTACATACGTAGCACCCAATTCTTATGCACTTACCTATATATGAAAAATGTGGATTTCACTGTTGAAAAATGTGATTAGTGCTTTTTTTGGTGTGATAGGAAAGTATCGGGTGTTGTGTTTGTAAAAATGAAAATCTTAGTGTGAGATACGTAAATGTATAAGAATTAGGTGCTATGTATGTAAATTTTCCTAAAAAAAAATGTTGCCTCTGTAGATGCCTCTCAAGTGGGTGCCCTGGGAGTTTGTTTCTGTTTCTGGCTGATATTTTTGCTCAAATTCAATTCCTTTTGAAATGCTACCTCTATTGTTAGAATACTGCTGTTATGTAATCCCTTTTTTAACTAACTTTGCCATTTTTTCAACCAGCTCACCAGCTTCTCCTCCCCATAGATCTAATTCTCGATCGAAGTCTCCTATTAAGTTCCGTCGAAGCAGGAGATCCCGATCTAATTCTCCGGTTAGGTACGCCAGAGATCGCAGGTCACCATTCCTAATAAGATATCGCAGGTCACCATCCCCAAAAAGATCTCATAGATCACCGCCCCGAAATAGATCTCACAGATCACCACCCCCCACAAGATCTCATCATCATGGTGATGAAAGAAGGCAATACAAGAGTCCAAGGGATAGTTACAATAGAGGTGGAAGGCGGGAAAGAGAGAGATCCATGGATAAGGGTAGCTCGCGTGATCACTATTCATCTTCTTCAATGAGATACAGGAGCAGGAGTGCAAGCCCTAAGCCAAGAAAGTCAGCCCGGGCAAGTTCCAGATCTCCAAAACGTTATAGAGGAAGTAAAAGCCCTAGATCAAAGATATCATTTCAATCTAATTCAAGGTCTCCTAAGCATCATAGAGAAAGTAGGTCTTCTCCAGTTCACGACAGTTCATCCATTCGTGGCAGGCACTCAAGATCTAGATCAGCTGAGAAAAAGAATTATTCCCTTGAAAAAGAAGAAGCAGGAAGTTTAGAAAAGCTGAAACTGGAAGCTAAGAAACTTGATAGAACCAAGAAAACAGATGAAAACAATGCTAATGATGAAAAAAGTTCCCGGGAATCTAAAGATGAGAATTTGGGTCATAAAAGGAGCTGCGTGTATGAGCATGTGAATGTAAAGAATGATCAAGAATCTGGCCATTATAAAAGTTCAAAATTGGATGAAAGAAATTCGTTAATACAAGAATCCTTAATGAGGGATGTAAACTCTATTGGGGATGAGGAGGATGTGATTGAAGATAAGAAGTTTGTTGGTTCCCCGGATTTGAAATCATCACGCAACCGAATGTCTGGACGTGGCAGCGATACCTACTCTGAAAATCACGAACATAAGAAAACTTCCGATGATTATTATGTTGAAAATGATGATTCGATTAACCACAAGAAATCAAGTAGAAAATATAGAAGACATGAAAAACTAGACTCTGCTACGAAGGAGAGAGAGTACTCACATTCGAAGGATGAGAATAGGTCCTCACATTATTCAAGCTCAAGATCACAAAAACTAGACTCTGCTACAAAGGAGAGAGAATACTCACATTCTAAGGATGAGAATAGATCCTCATATTATTCGAGCTCAAGATCAGAAAAACTAGACTCTGCTACGAAGGAGAGAGAATACTCACTTTCCAAGGATGAGAATAGATCCTCACATTATTCAAGCTCAAGATCACATAGAAGTTCAAGGCATTTGGACGAGAGATCTTCCAAGGATGACTACAATCGACGGAAGAAGGAAAATTTAGAAGCGGAGTATGAGAAGCATCATAGGAGTGGGAGTGAAACTAAAGAATCTAGACATTCAACAAAAAGGAAGGATAGGGACATGCATTCTACCATGGCACATCCTGATTGTTCAAATTCGTTTGCGACCGAGGGTGCAACACAAACATGTGTAAAAATGGTTGACAATCACGATCATTTGGAAGAAATTGCCTCAGTGGTTGTCAAGCAAAATGCACTTGTTAATGGTGTTCCAGACTTGCAAGAGGATTGTACCTCTGGTTATAATTTGATAAATAGAAAAGCATCCATCGGGGCTATAGATGATTGTGCTGGATGTGAAGAGTCAAAACTGAATGTTGAAAAGGTTAATGAAGTAAAATCATACGACCAGATATCAACAGAATTGAATCATTTTAGTAATAATAAAGATCATTTTAACCATGATTCAACTTTCTTTGAAAGTAATCAGAAAATCAGGGAGACTGATATAATTGATCAGGCTGAGGATGCTGATGTGAATTTGTCAGCGTTTGTTAATCTCAGAATTCCAGATGTTTTAAAAGAGGATGATACATTAGAAACAGGGTGCAGGGATGTTGCAAATCCTCAGGAATGCATAAATGATAAGCCATCAAATAATGAAGATGATGTTCTGGATGAGGAGGTTCTTTAAAGTTGGATGCCAAACTCTTCGGGGGGAAAATAGGAACTTTTTACGCATTAGAGATTGATCTTGTGAATCCTTGAGCAAGATGAAAGAGGAAAGACTATTAGATGATAGAACTTGATAGTTGGTTTTCTTATGATCGGCTGTTTTACTTGCAGGACCTGAAGCTCCAGATCTTACAGGAATGGCTCAATTTAGTGCACGTGTGTTCGTTGTGATTCTAACTAGAAATGATGGCCAAATGCTGCTTTTAAGGAAATGAAACTTCCAAAGCTTCCATATCTTAAAAATTGTTCTGGTAAGCGAACATTATTGTGCTTGCAGCTCTACAGAGATGTTGAAATTCATGTATGCGTTAAGCTTCATCTTAACTAATATATTTCTGTTTTTTTCTTATAAATGAATTTATTTTGTTGAATGATTGTAGTGACTTTGCTTTTATTCTGTGCTATGTGTGAACTTTTCGGTAATTTTCTTTTGTTGTAATGATAATGAACAATATTTCTGTGTTCTTGTTGTTTCTAATTTCAAGACTTGATAATGTGTCAAGCCTTGAGCTGGTAATGTAGCTTTATGAATCAATGCAGGGATTCCTTGCTGTTTGCGCTTGAAATGTGGATCATGAGACATTTTTTGTTCATGAGGTGCATCACATCTTTACATTTTTTTCAGGCTTGTTTTGACTAGCAGGGCTTTCTTACTCTCTTAATTTCCGTGTGATGATTCCTATTTTCCTCCTTTTTTGTTCTTTTTCTTTTCCTTTTTTTTTAAATTGGGGAACAGGATTCTTTTTTCAAAGTTATAGGTGATGGCAAGTGTTCTGTGGTCATTGAAATACGTCGATGGGAGCTTGATGATATCGGCATTCAGTAAAGGGTTTTTACGGTTCAGTATAAATCCGCCTGATATAATGTTTGGGGTGTTTGCATGGGTACCACATAATTCTTATGTATTTATATATCTAACACCAAAAAATTCATAGCTTCATGCATACCACTCAAATATTTAACCTCATGTCAAGAATACCACCATCACTTTCTTTTTAAAGTGAAATACACTTTTTCATGCATAAATTTATGCCACCAATGTATTATAAGCGTAAATATGAAACTTTGGTTGTTAGATATGTAAGCACATAAGAATTCGGTGGTATGCATGCATGTAAATTTTCCTAAATTTTTAACTATATTTATTGTATATTCAATTGGTGGGCTTGGTAAAAATTTAGCTCACTGAGATCAATTTTAAGAGATTTGGACTTAAATAGCATCTGTCGTGTCAAAATAAATGTGCAGGCTTTCTCCCTCNTTTAAAGTGAAATACACTTTTTCATGCATAGATTTATGCCACCAATGTGTTATAAGTGTAAATATGAAACTTTGGTTGTTAGATATGCAAGTACATAAGAATTGCGTGGTATGCATGCATGTAAATTTTCTTAAATTTTTAACTATATTGTATATTCAATCGGTGGGCTTGGTAATAAATTAGCTCACTGAGAACAATTTTAAGAGATTTGGACTTAAATAGCATCTGCCGTGTCAAAATAAATGTGCAGGCTCTCTCCCTCGGATCACTGTTGGCCTACCTGGAAAGAATGCGTCGAGGTCGTCCTCAATGCTGGCATTGGAGGATATCCATGAGAAGGTAGAAGAGGGAATAGTTGGAATTTCCTGGTCATTTACTTTACTGCAGCAAACTCATTTTCTAAGCAGGTTTATTATTGATTTGCCATGGCTAACTTTTGATTTTGGGAAAAATACGAGCACTGATGTTGCGTCACAATATGCATTAAGATCACCAGCCACTGCATGACTCTCCCACTCACCCTACAGTTAAATTGTCAATTGCACAGTTTTCAAAATTCCCTTTTGAGTAAAGTGCCAAATTAGTCTTCTAACCATTTACATGAGGTCATTTTAGTATCAGAGTATATCGAAGTGTTCAATTAATTTCCAGACTTATTTAATGGGTGCTATAGTAGTTTTTATTGGGGACTATTTCAACATATATTAAAAGAATCTAGGTGTTAAATTAAAACCTTTATAANCACTCACCCTACAGTTAAATTGTCAATTGCACAGTTTTCAAAATTCCCTTTTGAGTAAAGTGCCAAAATAGTATAAAACTATTTACATGAGGTCATTTTAGTACCAGAGTATATAAAAGTGTTCAATTAATTTCCAGACTTATTTAATGGGGGCTAAAGTAGTTTTTATTGGGGACTATTTCAACATATATTAAAAGAATCTAGGGGTTAAATTAAAACCTTTATGAACCCTGGGACCAAAGTTGTCCTTTGCCAAGGATCAAGGGACCATTTTGACATTTTTCTCCNAAATGATAATAGTGCTATTTTTATGTGATATTAAAATTTGAGTGCTATATGTGTAAATATGAAAGGTTAGATGTGAGACATGTTTATACATATGAATGGCGTGCTATGTATGTAAATGCACCAATTTTAATTTAACTGAATGATAATTGTGATCTAATGGTGTGAATCAGTACTAAAGCCTGTCATCCTAATCTATCATTCTATTTAGGAGAACCTATCCTTTCTATTAGCTTAGAAAATTGCTCTGACTTAAAACTCCCCTTTTGATTTTGACTAGATGTGGCTTAATAATTGTTTTGCTTGAATTAGATCTACTTGATGTGTTATGTTTTGTATGATTGGATTAGCATAAGCAATTTCAACACAAATATTTTTTGAAGCCTAAACAATATGTTTGTTCTAAAAGATAAAACATTCCTGTGGTTTCTTACCTGATTTGTAGCATTTTGTGATTTTTGTCTTGTCTAATTAATAATGCAAGGAGTTCGATAATCGCCCTCTTCTATCTTGTTAGACTTGGAAATAAACTTGAATGNACCTACTCTGAAAATCACGAACATAAGAAAACTTCCGATGATTATTATGTTGAAAATGATGATTCGATTAACCACAAGAAATCAAGTAGAAAATATAGAAGACATGAAAAACTAGACTCTGCTACGAAGGAGAGAGAGTACTCACATTCGAAGGATGAGAATAGGTCCTCACATTATTCAAGCTCAAGATCACAAAAACTAGACTCTGCTACAAAGGAGAGAGAATACTTACATTCTAAGGATGAGAATAGATCCTCATATTATTCGAGCTCAAGATCAGAAAAACTAGACTCTGCTACGAAGGAGAGAGAATACTCACTTTCCAAGGATGAGAATAGATCCTCACATTATTCAAGCTCAAGATCACATAGAAGTTCAAGGCATTTGNATTGGGGTGATGGTTGGTTGGAGGGAGTGTCGTCGGCGAGGCTAGCGGCGAGGTCGACGGTGAGGTCGGCTAGGATTCGCGTGAGAATAGGGGAGAGAGGGAGAGTGAGCGATAGTTTTATATAATAATATAATATTATAATAACAATAATAATAATAATAATAATAATAATTAATTTAATAATTACCGCCCTGAGCATTTTAATCATAGACGCGCTTTCATTTTGAAATGAAGGTCCTCCCTAAGTAAACTCGATGTTTCAGACGCGCAGGCGCAATCCATTTCGTCATTCGGGGTCGTTCGGGCTACCTTTTTAGACAATCGGGCTAAAATAATAATTTGTGCATTTTAAGCCCGCCCGCAAAGTTGTAGCAAAATAAACGTCATCCCTAGGTTAAATCGATGCACTCACGTGGCCTGTTTCATTGTTCGGGGTCATCTGGGCGACTTCACTGATGATTGGGTCAATTTGAGTCAATTTTGCGTGCGACACGATGATTAATATATGTCAACCCGATCAAAGTCGTCTAACCTGCCAAATGTCAACCGGCCTTCGCATAAGCGAAATCCAAAACCTAGCAGAATGACCCTGGCTATGAGCCCCTCAACATGTGTCGAAAAGTCCTGGGTGGGTGTATAAACTATTGGATGGCTACGGACATGCCGTAAGCTATTCCGAGTTATGTAGGTGGACACCCTACACTCATGACATCAAAAATTGATGCCAACACTAAAGTTTGATATTATCTAGTTGGGGACATAAAACCAAGCATTACTTGGGTGGCAACCCAAAAATTATCTTTTGTATGATTTGATTTAGTGCTTGCTTGATGATTTCAACATGTATTTATGTTGTGTGATAAGATTTTAGTTGTTATTTGATCTTGTTTGTGCATGTTGAGAGTTCAGAGTTTAAACATTTTGGTTGCTTGATACTAGTATTTGGTCTTACAAGGCATCCTCAATATTACTTATAATGTACTTAACACTTTGGTGCCTCTAGTGGTGCATTGGTATTGCTAATGGCACATAGCACAATGTTATAGGGGAGTCATTTCAGTGTGTTTACAACACTTTGTGGCATGTGTATACCTTGTTTCATGTAGCACTCACTATTCAAACCGAGAGACTTGAATATTTTTGCCACATATATGGTACATAGTTGTCACGTTGGCATTGTAGTGCCATGTTTGTTGACGTATTAGAATCTCACCATTTCTACTTAACACCCCTTGCCTACCCACCACACACTTCTTACTTTCCACTCATTTTCTACTAGCTAGAAACAACACTCTCATTTCATGATAGGTTCTCATCCACACCATTCTAGCCTTANAATTTCTTTCATCCAATTTTGAACTTTTATAATGGCCAGATTCTTGATCATTCTTTACATTCACATGCTCATGCACGCAGCTCCTTTTATGACCCAAATTCTCATCTTTAGATTCCCGGGAACTTTTTTCATCGTTAGCATTGTTTTCATCTGTTTTCTTGGTTCTATCAAGTTTCTTAGCTTCCAGTTTCAGCTTTTCTAATCTTCCCGCTTCTTCTTTTCCAAGGGAATAATTCCTTTTCTCAGCTGATCTAGATCTTGAGTGCCTGCCACGAATGGACGAACCGTCATGAACTGGAGAAGACCTACTTTCTCTATGATGCTTAGGAGACCTTGAATTAGATTGAAATGATATCTTTGATCTAGGGCTTTTACTTCCTCTATAACGTTTTGGAGATCTGGAACTTGCCCGGGCTGACTTTCTTGGTTTAGGGCTTGCACTCCTGCTCCTGTATCTCATTGAAGAAGATGAATAGTGATCACGTGAGCTACCCTTATCCATGGATCTCTCTCTTTCCCGCCTTCCACCTCTATTGTAACTATCCCTTGAACTCTTGTATTGCCTTCTTTCATCACCATGATGATGAGATCTTGCGGGGGGTGGTGATCTGTGAGATCTATTTCGGGGTGATGATCTATGAGATCTTTTTGGGGATGGTGACCTGCGATATCTTATTAGGAATGGTGACCTGCGATCTCTGGCGTACCTAACCGGAGAATTAGATCGGGATCTCCTGCTTCGACGGAACTTAATAGGAGACTTCGATCGAGAATTAGATCTATGGGGAGGAGAAGCTGGTGAGCTGGTTGAAAAAATGGCAAAGTTAGTTAAAAAAGAGATTACATAACAGCAGTATTCTAACAATAGCTAAGTTAGGTAGCATTTCAAAAGGAATTGAATTTGAGCAAAAATATCAGCCAGAAACAGAAACAAACTCCCAGGGCACCCACTTGAGAGGCATCTACAGAGGCAACATTTTTTTTTAGGAAAATTTACATACATAGCACCTAATTCTTATACATTTACGTATCTCACACTAAGATTTTCATTTTTACAAACACAACACCCGATACTTTCCTACCACACCAAAAAAAGCACTAATCACATTTTTCAACAGTGAAATCCACATTTTTCATATATAGGTAAGTGCATAAGAATTGGGTGCTACGTACGTAAATTTNGAAAAGGTTAATGAAGTAAAATCATACGACCAGATATCAACAGAATTGAATCATTTTAGTAATAATAAAGATCATTTTAACCATGATTCAACTTTCTTTGAAAGTAATCAGAAAATCAGGGAGACTGATATAATTGATCAGGCTGAGGATACTGATGTGAATTTGTCAGCGTTTGTTAATCTCAGAATTCCAGATGTTTTAAAAGAGGATGATAAATTAGAAACAGAGTGCAGGGATGTTGCAAATCCTCAGGAATGCATAAATGATAAGCCATCAAATAATGAAGATCATGTTCTGGATGGGGAGGTTCTTTAAAGTTGGATGCCAAACTCTTCGGGGGGGAAATAGGAACTTTTTACGCATTAGCGATTGATCTTGTGAATCCTTGAGCAAGATGAAAGAGGAAAGACTATTAGATGATAGAACTTGATAGTTGGTTTTCTTATGATCGGCT
>JXCR01115082.1:94476-166357 GCA_002079205.1 Phalaenopsis hybrid cultivar | reverse complement strand
TTTTGCTTTTTTTTTTTTTTTTTTTTTTTTTCATACTTAGTTTTAGTAGGAAGAACGCTCATGGACTATAGAGAGCAAAATTTGTCCCCCCAGATTAGGCCTTCTCTACCCCAGCTGCTGCTTATATCTGCCTCTTCTACTTCCCAAATGTGGTGGTTAGCTCTTCCATGCTTTAAAGGCTAAAGATAGGGTTTTGGAACACCTGCTCCTTCAGAGTGACAGTTTTTTTTTATTGCAATTAATTTTATTTGATTTTTTTAGTCTAAATCTGTAACTTTTTTTGCAGTTTCTGTTTTTTCAAGTTAGGATTTCATAATTTCTTCCTATTCATTGGTGTCAACATATGCCAGGTACAGTTCATGTGTGGTCGTTGAGACAGATTAACTGTGAAGAAGAAGTCTTCTTAAAATCTTCTCAACATGCATTGTTTTGATAATATTAGATAAATATTCACAAATGATAGTCTATTATTTTTGTTTTCTTTTTATATAGTTTATTCCTATCGTATTTTCACATTTGATTTAACAATATTTAAACCCATTTCTTTCATTACTTAGAAGGAATAATAGGGAGAATTTTGTTTTGGCATATCGCAAAGTAGTAACATTATTCCTTTTTTTTCTTGTGTTGTGGTAAGGTTTGTTCCTTTTTACTTTGTGTATGGTTGACACTGTTATCAGGATGTATTTCGGTGGGCCTCATTTAAATTTTTTTATTTTAAAAAAAAACCGAAGTACATATTGATCGTAAATCACCGTGATCTACGGTCAGGATCGGATACCGTTTGCATCTCTGCATGCGGTGTCTGTATGCAATAATTTTTTGTTATTATGACGTGTTACTTTTATTTCTTGGGGCCCTTTTTTTTCTTTAAAAAAAAAACAATAGTGTTGAAGAAAAGCAGTGAAAATTAAATATATTGCTTTGAAAAAGAAAATGTAGATGCTTAGATGCGTAGGTTATCAATGTATGAATTTTTTTTTTTTGTTTAGCTGAACGCGTTCTAAATTTGCCCTAACATGCATATTCATTGACCATATGATGGCCGGGAATTACATCTGACACTGTAGACTATAATCATATACAAAAAGCCAAACATTCTTAGCAATGACCTATAAGTTGGGAGATATCAACTCAAAAGTTGGGCAACAACATCTTGTAATTGCTCCGAAGAAGAGGAAAATGCAAATTAGAAGGAGAGACAAAAGTAATCTCAAAATTAACATCAAAATTTTTATTACATCATGGAAAAAAAAGTAGAGAAATATATTGTTATCGTGTACGAACATCATGTTATGCAATTGAAAAATTACGGCGACCAACACACATTGATACAAAAGTCATAGCATGTTTGGAGAAGGAAAGACGTTGATCCACCGCAACATTCTCATTGTTAGAAGGTCTGCAACTTCATATTCTCTTCTTCTAAAGCGAACATCCCCACTTGAAAATCTTTCATTCTTAATGCTTTAATTGATTAGTTTTATGCTTGCTAGTGACTTGGTCGATCTTTATAAGCTCGGCTTTTCATGCCCTCCATGAAATGGCTGGCTCATTTTCAAAGGGGCATTAGCATTGCCTTCTCAAAAATTATGGTAGTTTCGTTGAATTTTAGAGGGATGGTGTTCTCTATATGTAGACACTTAGTGGCATGAGAAAATTCATCTAGAAAATGTGACAACTATGCTAAAATTTTACTCCAAAAAGTGTGAAACAGCATGAGAAGTTTGCTTAATAATGCACAGTGGGGAAACTCCAATTTCTCCTTGAAAAATCTCTTTCGGAACACACAATGGAGAAAATTCAATGTCTTCACAAAGAAATCTACTCAAGAATGCACGACAGAAAAACTTCAACTTCTCTAAATGAAGAATCCCCTCCAAAATGCAGCGCGGGGAAACTCCAATTTATTTTCACTAAGAGTCCCCTACGGAATGTGTTAAAGGGAAGCTCTAACTTCTCTCCATGAAGAATCCCCTCTTAAATGTACAACAAGAAAACTCTAACTTTTCTTCATGAAGAATCCCTTTTGAGGAGAAACTTCAAACTTTTCCTCTATGAAATATCCCTTCATAACACACAACGAGACGAGAGGCTCCGCTTTTTCTTCTATCTTTTCGCCCCCTTTTATAAGCTCAGAAGGGGGAAAATTGCATAAAAAGGCCAAAATATATGCATATTCTCCTCAACCCATGGATTTAATCTCAACCACCTCATCTTGTTTCCTAAGGATTGCCTCTATAGCCACAATTCAGTTTGGATTCAAAGCCCACACTAGTGTAATCATGCTCAAATCTGGGTAATTGTGCAATTTAGGCGTGATCATGTCAATCCTGCACAACAACTCTCACGGATCATTGACATGGAACCTGCCATCAATCTGTCTTCTGATTCTGGCTCTTCGGCTAACAGAACTGCACAGATCAGCATGATCCGCTCCAGCTCGCGCCCGTGATGGATCTTTTTGAGCAACTCACACCAAAGATGGAAGCAGCCTACTGAGCAACTCACGTCAAAGATGGTGTCACAATGCACCCCAAAGACGGTGCAACAATGCACACTGAATACAGTGCAATGATGTGCTCGCGTACGGTGCAATGAAGTATGATGAAAATAGTGTAACAATGCAACCCACAAAAACTACTTACAATTCCATACTCAGGATACTGTGACTTTCTCTGGACTTCTGTAGTCCTCTTGCCAACCACCAACTATAAACTACACACATTTCATGCAATGCCTAACTTTAACCTCTGCGACCTACAAACTTTACCACAACTCGTGCAGCTCTCAACCCCTACCTCTGCAATCTACATATATTATTACAGCTCATGCAACTCTCAACTCTGACTTCTGCAGCCTACGAATTTTATCTCAGTGAATACAAATCCTAACATTATGTCTGCTATCCATCACTTTAATTATTTGAGCTTATGTTTAATTTTTATGCGATTCAAAGAATCTAAATAATCACTACCACCGCGAATCTTTCAGCACTCATCAATGTCATATTCAATAAAAATGATTTTTTGATTGCAAGAAATATAAAAATAATATTAAATTCCCTTAAAAGTAATAACTTAATGATTTTTATGTAAATGAAGAATAACTTAAAAATAATATGAAAAATTTAATGTAAAATATAGTGAAATATTCTTAATAATTTATTATATATTACAAAATAAAAATTTCTAAATTTTGAAAAATAATTAATAAAGCTAATGTATATCAGAGTGCAAATCAACTAAGATAAAACTATAAAAGTAAATTATTTTAATATTAAATTCCCTTAACACTTCATTATTTTCTAAACAAACCAAACTAAAACTCTTCTTGTATTTAAGAGATGCCGGCCGGTGGGCTCCAATTGGACGTGGGCTCCAATTGGACGTATAAATGAGGCGGCCTGCAATTTTAAATTGAATTTTTGAAAAAAAAATTAATTTATCTTCTGTTTATATTATGCTTTTATTCAATAGGGACAGCTATGAATGAATATATTGTTTTATTTGAGCTCATTATTTTTTTGGGAGCATTTAATGCATGCCACAAATATCTAAAGTTTTATTTTTACATTTTGAGCACTCAAATTATTGATACCACATAAAAATATATTTTTATTATTTAATTTAAAAAGTAATACACCTTTACAATCATAGGTAAAATACTATAAATTTAAAAATTAAATTTCAGTTGTTAGAAATGTAAATACATAAAAACTATTGATATAAATGTAAAAATTAAAATTTAGTTGTTATATATTGTATAATCATAAAGTTAATATCTATGTCATCATTGATCGGACGGTTCATGTTATTATGAATCCAATAGCTCAGAGCTTATCGCTTGTCAGAAACTATCCTGAAGAAGGAACCAAGCTAAGGTCGAGTGATTAAGGTCGAATGCCTGAAGTTGAGTGATCAAGGTTAAGTTCCTAAGGCTGAGTCATCAAGGTCGAGTGCTAGAGGGTGAGTGACCAAGGTTGAATGCCCGAGGCTGAGTGTCTGAGGTTAACTATCCGAAGCAGAGTGATCGAAGCAAAGTGATGTTTCCTCTGCACCCGAACGAATCGATCACATGTTGACTTTCAGCACATTAAAGGCCTAAGTTTATGAATCTATGGTGGGATAGGCCCAAACTCAACTTTTTATCATAATCTTGGTCATCATAAAAAGAAGAAATTAAATGTAATTAGTCACTGAAAGTATCAGTTTTGTAAAGAAGACCTTCAATACAAGCATTTCATTTCCAATCAAGCTCTCCCTCTCCCTCTCCCTCTCCCTCTCCCTCCTCTCATCTATTTTGCTAATTCCTAAAAAGCATGTTGGTTTTTTTTTTTTAAATAAAAGACAAGATGGAATTTAAATTTTTAATTTTTTAAATAATCAAACATGATAGCAAAAGTAATATACCATTTCGAAAGATAAAAATATCACTTTGCAATGAGTTCACTTATTTAAATAAAGAAATATGGGATATTTTCATGGTCTGCATTTTGGCCAACATCTTTTCCCTACTTAATCCAAAGATTAAATATAGTTTAGATTAATGTGGGTTACTAACTTCTTATAACAGTAAACCCCTATAGTTAATTACATCTTAGGAAACAAAATTTCTTAAGAAAACTTTCAATTAAGTTTGTGATTCTGTATTTAAGAAATTTCTATGTTTAAGTTTCTACGATTGATTGTTACGAATATCAAATGAGAAAGTTCAAAAGTGGAATAATTATTCATAGAACCTAATAGAGAAAAAGTAGGAGATATTGAAGCTACTGAGAAACTCAACAACAACTAAATTATCCTATTATTTGACTTTATTAATTTTGAAAAAGATTTATTTAATGTTTCAATAGACAATTTGTTAGAATGTTAAGACTTATATCACATGATTTATGATCGTGCAAAAGCTTAGGAGGTGAGTATTTTTGTCGTAACTAGAAGAAAAATCTCAGAATCCTCACACTAAAGGCGAGCTCCACCGAAAGAAGCAACACCTCCAAACCTAATCTAAAGGGAGTGAAAAATACAACAAACAAACAAACAAAAAAATGGACTTACAACACTATCTGGAACGGGTTTCCATCTAAATCACCTAACTATAGTAAAATCATGCATGATCGGTCTCATTAAATGAGTGATATGATAGTCTGTTATTTATTAGGGAAGTAGGTCTTATAACTTGATTATAGAAATCAAGATGCCTAAGTATGAGTGGCACACAAAAATGTCCAAAGACTCATGCGAATTTATTTTTGTAATTTAAAATTTTAAAGTTTTTATATCTCATATTACTCAAATGTTTTATTATACTTTTTAACTCTTATTTTATAGTGATAAAATAAGGTGTGTATAGGTATGCATGTCCCTCATGTTGAATGGTTAGAATTTTTATTATTTAGAAGACCAGTCAGTATGCTGAGGCTGACTCGCTCTATAAAGTAGTGATCCTCAAAAGATAAATCATCTTTTTTCATGCAATGAGTGAGGGTCTGAAGTTAAGGAATATAACCAATATGTATAAAGTGGTGATCCTCAAAAGATAAATCATATCTTTTCGTGCAATGAGTGAGGGTCTGAAGTTAAGGAATATAACCAATATGACTACATATATCTAAAATGATCTTTTTTGTGGATGTTTCTAAATCGAAAAGAAATTTACACTCACTTTTATTTGATTGCAAGGTTATTGCTTTAAATGCATAATGTTCTAAGGTGTAAATGCAGTGTTTTATTTATTTTAGTTTTGTTTATGAATTTCTTAATTTTAAAAAAAAATTAGTTAAAATTATTTAATTTTGGTAGAAAATTAAGTCCTTAATAAGCTACCAATAATCTAGTAAAAAAGCAAACAAAGCAACGACCTAAAATTTGGGCAGACCCATCGAGCACAAACACAACAAAAAAATAGAACAACAAAAGAGTAACCAATACTTGACCTACTACAAACTCATCGGTCAACTATGTCATCTGAATATTATTGATGATCTAGTTGAAGTTAATCCTTGATGTTTTTCCTTTAGTTTGTTCAATCTCTTTCGGGTAGTTCGAATGCCAGTAATTGACCAATTATGATAGACATCCTAACTCTAAAAAATATATTATGCAACAAAGTAAACGTATGTTTACAACAGTAGCCTTGATTTGCTACAATGCTATGCAAAACAGAGTTTGCATGCTTCAAGCTTACTGTAGCCTCTACAAAACAAACTTAACAAATTATAGCATGTAATGAAAATTCATAGCTCATAAAAAAACTATATGATCATCTTAAGCATCCAGTCTTGAGAGGAAAGCCTATCATAACCAAATATTTCAAACGAGCAAACAATAAAAACACAACAAAACACAACGACCACATCTTGACCTAACCTTAAAACTATGGTCAGTGTCATAAAGGGATTCTAAAGATAGTGAGAGCAAAAAGTGAGGGGAGCTAGACTAGGCTTTATTGTTCAAATTGCAAATTTTTATTATTTTTGTTCAAATTTACCAAATGAAAACTTCATTTTAAATTTTTATGCTTTTTGTTTTTATTAAAAATTCTTATGGATTTTATTTTATTATTTGATTAAATGCCTTATATATGCTAATCACACACACACACACACACATTTTGTGAATTTTTATGATTTAAAATGGTTTCATTTTTAAAATTTTAAATGTTTTGTATATTTTGACTTAAATGTTCTCAAATTAACTTGACATTATATCTATAGGTTGTTATTGAGTTCAGAAGTGTTCTTGAAAAAGATTTTATGATTTTTGAAAGTTTTATTGATTTATTTGAATTTTAATGATTTTTTTGGTTAAAAATTCATAATAACTTCAGAAGACCTCTAAAAATCTTGAAATTTTATAGAAATGTTTGGAATGAAATTCTAAAAAATATATAAAATTGTAATAGAAAACATGATAAAAGATTTTTATGGATGAATTATTTTTATTTGGCAATATATTTAATGATTGTTTTATGCACTTAACAAAGGTTTTACAAATATGTGAAGAGACTGATCTAGTATTGAATTAGGAGAAATGTTAACATATGGTTTTATGAAGGGATTGTACTTGAGCATAAGTTATCAAAGAAAGAGATGGATATAGATCAAGCTACAATAAAAGTTATAAAAAAAACTACATCTACTCACATCTCTTAGAGGGATTAAGACTTTTTTTTAGGCACAAGAGATTCTATTGTAAATTTATTCAAGGTTTTACTAAGATATCCAAATTTTTCTGTCATTTATTAGAGAATGAACTATCTTTTGAGTTTAATAAAAAATTCCTAACAACCCTATCAAAGTGTTTAAGCAAAGAATTAGTCATTTCATTAGTTATTGTTGCACCAAATTAGAAAAAAAGTTATTTGAACTAATGTGTGACGCTACTGATTATGTTGTAGGGGCAATGTTGGACCAGTGAAGAGATGAGATTTTTTTGTGATATATTTGACAAGTTTAGGCCATACTTGATAGACACTAAAATTAAAGTTCATATTGACCACAATGATATTAATTACCTTATAACTAAGAAGAATACCATACCCTAATTGCTCCGTTGGATACTTTTATTTAAAATATTTGATACAAATATAGTGGATAGGGAAGACACTGAAAAACCAAGTAGCAGATCACTTGTCTTGGTTAGAGCAGGAAAATTATTCTAACTTTCTTGATGACATAAATGAGAACTTTCTAGATGAACAATTATTTGTCATTTCTGAAAAAAAAATACTTCTTAATATGCTAACATAGTGAACTATATTGTTAATGATGCTATAACTTTTAATATGCCATACAACCAAAAGATGTTTATTTATGATGTCATATTTTATTTTTGGGATGAGTCATACTTATTCAAAAAATAAAAGATCAGATTATTAAGAAGTGTATCTCACTAGATGAAATAGAAGAAATTATTAAAGTCTTTCATGGTTCTGAATTTGGAGGATATTTTAGAGGATTTAGAACTGCCTTTAAGATTTAATTATAAGGTTTATTGGTCTACCTAATTCAAGAATGTTAATGTATATATTAAGAAATGTGAAAAGTGTCGAAGGAGTGACAATATTATATGAAGAGATGAGATGCCCTTTAATTATCTTTCAGAAGTAAGAATTTTTTTTGTTTGGATAATAGATTTCAAGGGGCCTTTTACGCTTTCCTTAGATGATAATTATATTCTGATAGCAGTAGATTATGTCTCTAAATAGATTTTACTAGTAGTTTTACCTAAATGTGATTCACAAAATGTTCAAAAATTTTTATAGAAAAATAATATTGGTAGATTTAGAAATCCTAGGATTATAATCAGGATGGTGGAAGTTGTTTCTAGAAATAAAAGTATTGAGAGATAAGATTTTTATTGCTTATAATTCTCAAACTAGTGAATTAGCATAATTGTTCAGTAGGACAGTCAACAGAATTTTAGAAGACGCTATTAATCTAAGTAGGAAGGATTGGTCACTCTAACTAGATGAAGATTTATGAGCCCATAGGATAACTTACAAGACACCCATAGGAATGTACCTATATAAGATAAAAAAGTTTGTCACTTGTCAGTTGAGTTAAAATATAAAGCCTGTTGAGAAGTTAAGGAATTAAATTATAATCTTAAAGATTCAATAAAAAAAGATTATTTCAATTGAATGAATTAGAGGAGATTATATTAGAAGTTTATGAGAATATTAGGATCTATAAAGAGCAAATATGGAAATGACATATTCAAAAGCTTATGATAAAGAATTTCAAACCTAGATAAGAGGTTTTATTATATAATTCAAAATTAAAATTATTTTCAGGAAAACTAAAACCTAGGTGGTCTGACATGTTCACTGTAGAAAAGGTGTATTCATTTGGAGTTTTTGATGTCAAAGATAAAATAATTTCCTTGGTGTTGAAGGTTAATGATCATAGTATAACTAGGAAGTGATAAGATTGGCCTCAGAGAAACCCTGACCTTCGGTAAGTCCAATTAGTAAATGTTTTCATTTGTTTTTCTCTCTTTTATTTTAGAAGGAGTCACCAGCATGTCGATCGTCGTATACTTCTCTTATTCGAATAAATCTCCCTTCTTAATCAGATCAGTAATTCGATGAGGAGAGGAACCGAATAAAAAGGAACACACGACAAAATAACAAACAAGAGAAAACACAAAACATAAGGAGTCTACGTGCAGTAAACCTCGCAAGGATAGATTAAGAGTATTTTCCCAAACAAGATCGGGCGAAAGCACCTTAAACCGATATCTGTGAAAGAATACCTACGTAGACTACCCATAATCAGAGAGCCAGGTATAGCTGTCTGTTCTGGGGTCAAGACCACTCCCAAGGGGACGTATCCAACTTGGTTAATTACATCTCGGGGGTACCCAAGAATACTCTCGATAAATGAAGTTTCACTTGGATTATCATGAACCTAGAACAATAAGTACTCAAAGGGAGTTTATTCCATGTGAGAACAGTCTCAATGCTTCAAAGCTCGAGCTAAGCCATCAGACAGAGAGTGGGTCTCTCACATCCCAAATGGGCAGCAGCTCATCGGCTCGCGGGGTCCACAAAATAACCTAAATCATCTTGACGGGGATATCCCAACACGTCAAAGCACGTCCGGGCCAAAGGGCAGAGGACAAATCGCTGTATCACAAATGGGCGGCAACTCATTGGCATCAGGTCGTCAAGGTGAAATCAACGAAGTCAAGGAGCGACAGGGCTCAACAAAATGAAGGTAGAGTGATCCTAAATAGATAGAGGTAACTGGGTCGGGGTACCATGGACCTGTCATCCACAACTACTAGAACCCTAAGTTTACCTAGTCGTGAAGGTAGTCGACCCAACACATCTTGGGATCCCTGGTCAGCAATCCGTGAATTGCGTTCTCTACGGGAACCTCTGTAGCCCTAAGGTCAAAGGAAGGAAAATTTATCCTATGACTATAAGCTGGAGCTCTAAGAGATGAGACTTATACCTGTCAGTGACAAGGATGCCTCCGTAAAGAAAAGAAGAGGAGGTTCAACTACAAAGCTGGAAACACTTCAAGCAAAAGGACTTACACCTCGTCTGGGTTGGGGAGCCTTCTAACACTCTAGGCGCACTAGACAACCACCTATATAAAGGTATGTTGGGCTAGTCAAGTTGAAGAAGCAAGGGGGATCCTCCTCGGGACATGCAAATATGATGCAATTTTCTAGAACGATCCTTAAGTATTGTGGAGGCCTTAGTAATATATACAAAGAAAGTAAAAGTTGTAATTTTTAAATCCTGAATATTTTAATCCTAAATTTTAATTATCTTGAATATTTTATTTAAGATTTTTGTAGAAAATTAGGAGTTTAAGTACTAATGAGCATATCTTGCATCATGAAATCCCAGATAAACCATAAAAATAAACAAGGAAAACACATACAAGTGCAGACATGCAACATGATGCAAAAAACAAAATAAGCTAAATAAAAAAATAATAAACAGGTAGATGTCGGGGGGTCAGCAACATATCCCATAAAAGAAAAAGGTGGTTGGACTCCGCATATACATGTCCGACCCTAATTATACACATCAATATAAAATGCAGAATTAAGATACAGGGCAGGAGCATCTGCTCCTGGTTCCCTCCACATGGTTTTCGCGCCAAACGCCTTGAAAACTATGCCCGTATCTTATTTCTGCTACAGGACTCTCTTAGACTCTAAAAGTACATAGGAAAAAGAAAAAAACTCAATCCTACATGAAAATAAGTGTCAGCGGGAAAGCTACATGCAAATAACGTGTCATGAGTCATGCCTCAAAAGTTGGGGAGCTAATAACACCTACAAGCAAAAGGGCCAGAAATCATTACTTGCTCCTCCCATAGCGGTACGTGTGTGTGTGCATATAAATAGGCATGGCTCCCTGCAGAAGAATGCCATAACACACTACCATACATATGCAACATGCAGTCACACCACAAGTATGATGCAAAAGAAAGATATCTGGCAAGGGCAACCAATCCAGTAGAGAATAATAGCTTGACATCAAAAAGACTACCTAAGCACCCTAAATCTTCGCCTAGCACACCATCTAACGAAAAGTGCGTCAACCTGGTATCTAAGTGTCGGGTAGATATGTGTATAGTATGACTTTGATGGGGTCGCCATACCGACCCCATCCTAAAGATTCGAAAGATCTAAAGGGTGTCATGAAGAGTGGTGACACGAGTTAGATCTATTAGATCTTTAACACAGTCATATTGGTGTCAATCCTGATGACTCAACTCGTATTGCTCACCAGGATCAACCCAACAAGCAATGTTTGTTAAGGCATCACGACCGACACAGATTCACTCTCTTAACGAGTCTAGCTCGCTATCCAACGACCTGAACAAATGGGTGTGTCGTAGCGGTAGTGATATGAGGGGTGGGCGTGTCGTGGAGGCAGCAGCCCGAAGGTGTGCTGAGGTGGCAGTGACCAAAAGTGATGGACGTGTCATGGTGCAGTGGCCCGAAGGTGTGCCGAGGCGGCAGTGACCGGAGGAGACAGACATGTTGTGGCGGCAGTGGCTCGAATAAATGGGTGTATTGTGGAGGCAGTGACCCGAAGATTCAAAAAGGTACGTGAACATGCAAACAATCATGCATATGTACACACATAACATGCAGTCGTTGAAGTGGTTGGTCGACCAGGTCGTGGTGGCCGGTCGAAACAAAGTGATCAGTCGACCGGTTCAGGATGACCAACCGAGGTACAAGTGATGTCGACCTGTCCAAGACGGCCGGTTGAGGCACAAGTAGTGTCGATCGGTTCGGGACGACTGATCGAGGAAAAAGTGATGTCGGTGCAAGTGCAAATGCGAGATACAAGGTGCAAGTTCAAGTGCAATGTGCAAATGCAAGATGTAAAGTGTCAGTACAAATGCTGGTGCGATATATGACATACAATAGGTAACATGCAAGACATGCACATGCAAACAATGAGGTGCAGATGACCACATATGATAGCGAGTCACACTCGTACTAACGACCTCACATGGGAAACTAAGGTTTAGACCCTTAGATGTGCGGCACCGCCGCTTCTTGCTCTGGTGAGGAAATATGGAGAGTTTCTCCCTGGATCTCTGAGGGGGAAACTTTCCACGACATCGCAAAATAGGATAGCTACAAAGCTTTTTCCTATTTTGCGAACTCCTCCAGACTTTGCAAAGTGAGCCAGCTACAAAGCTTCTCTCACTTTGCTAAGTCTGACCTCCAAACTTCTCCAAGTAAAGCTAAGGAATCCAAAGCAAGGGGAGTGAGGGACTCCGACTCATCAGAACTTGTGCTAAGGCTCACAACAAATGGGAAACACTCGGCTCTACAGAGGGTGCTGGCTACGCACGGGAAATCCTAACCTAAAGGCTAGCTCTAGGAAATCCAACGATTCATCACGCAGGCACGTCGTCGTGCCGGCCCGTGCCGGCGCACGCACCATGTGTGGGCGATCGAAGCCACACGCCTAGACTCCATTATTTTTAATGCTGGCTAGGAGGTAGGGAATCTCACCACGGTGACGGTTGCAGATGTGTTTTCTTTGCTTGCTCCAAGCTCGTCGACGTCTGATTCATGCTTCAGTGTGCCTCATAGAACGTGCACATGATAACAAAAAGAACCAATGAGGGCAGGAGTTAGTGAGGTATGTGAAGTAGCAAAAATAAATAATTTAGCATATAAAATATATGCGACCCAAAAAAAGGTACCTTCGTGAGAGAGGATCGCTCGACGACGGTGAAATAGGTGAAGCTTTCCTCGCAACGAAAAAGACATCTACGCCTCTTCAAGCCGATGTACAGTCGCTGTCTGTCGATGGTAGGACACTCCGGCGAAGTTTCGATCGCATGGGAATGAGAGCCAACAAGGTGGAGGAGCTAGCTCACTGGCAGCACGCAATGGAAAAATGTGAGGGAAAGGGTTTCACCTCCCCCCTCTTTTCTGCTTGCAAGGAGATGAAGGTGGGCGGTGCAGCGCCGACAAGAGGTCTGCACATTGAAGGAGGCTTTGTCGGTGAGAAGGAAAGCCAAGGGAAGGGCTCGGCCAAAGGAGGCCGGCAAATGGAGGCTCTGACCGAGAAAGGAGGTCGACGAANGTGGTGATGATATAGATGGGGATGTTATTAGAAGAATTCAAGTTGGTTTGTTGAAGTGGAGGAATGTATCAGACCTATTGTGGGATAGAAAAGTACCACTTAGACTGAAAGGAAATGTATAAGATTGTTGCAAGATAAACCTGTAATGATTTATGGCACAGAATGTTTCCCTATAAAAGAGAAACATAAACTAAAGGTTAGTATTGCTACGAAGATAATGCTTAGGTGGATGAGTGGCTTGAACCTTAGAGACAAAATGATAAATGAATATATCTGTGAAATGGTGGGTGTAGCTCTAGTGGAAGACAAGATTTGAGAGAGTTTTCCTAGATGGTGTGGTCACATTAAACGTCAACCATTTGATGATCCTGTCAGGAGAGTAGATGTTTTAAATTTGACTTATGTTAAGAAAGGCAGAGGTAGACCTAAAAAGACTTGAGCATGTTGTATAAAAACTAATCTTAGTCTATTAGAATTTAATGAAAATATGTCACTTAACATAACACAATAGAGAAAAAGGATTCATGTAGCAAACCCGACTTAGTGGGATGAAGGACTGTTGTTATTTTTGTTGTTGTTGTTGTATGTATATCATAAGTTTGAAGGGGAGTTATATGAGTTAATATTGCCCTTCAAGTTAAAGTAAAAAATGTAACATTAGAATTTTCACAAATAAAAAGAGTGGTCACAAATAAGAGTAGACGTGAAGTTTAATAGTTAGTAATCTTTAACTAGAGTGACAAGGGATATGAAGAGTGTGAATAAGATTAGTAACACACTAATACTTGATCTATAATGTTAGTAATACTAACCTATGTAATTTTTCATAAATTCTTAAGTGAGAAATGAATATTTATAAAATTAACATCTCAAAACTTTAAATATAGTCACTACTCACTTAAATAATTTAATTTTTAATTAGTATTGGTTGAATTATATTTTTTAAGAGAAGTTAAGATGTAACTTAAAATTTGACTTTAAAATAGGGTCGGTATTCAAAGTCATTAAAATAAGCTTAAGAAGATATAATAATCTTCAATGAAAAAAAAGGGAAAAATAAAATTAAAAAAAAAAGATCCATGTTTTAAGTGACAAGAATTTCTTGAATTTAAGAGGAGAAACGTGAGGTTAAGCTCACATAAAAAAACGATACTCATAAAACTTTCTAACAAGTCAAAAGATTAAAGCTTCCTTGACTTAACCATGAAATTTTGTGTTTAACAAGATAATAAAAGAATGAGTATTTTTAAGTGTATAGCTAACTAAATTTCATGTGCGAAGTATTAATTTCATGAAATTCGGACCTCAATGAGGAATTGAGAAGAATTGTATAGATTTAGTATTAGTGGGAGTTAAATCAGAATATTATGGGGTGACTATGAAAATCCTACCTACGTGGAGTAACCTATGAACTTTAATTTGAATAAATACTAAACTATTAAAAACCACTGAAATTATTTATTAATTATCTTTCTTAAATTCTATTGAATTCTAATTTTTTATTTTGAAATTACTTGAGGGCAAATAATATTTACATTTGGGGAAATTTGATATGAGTAAAATGTGCAACATATATTTCTATATGTTACTAAAATTTTCACACACTTTGTATCATATTTATGTCTCTAATTTTTTTAGGTGTAATTATAGGCTACAATTTTATCAAGTGCCTAAGAATGCATAAGAACTAATAATGAGGTACCACAATTCTATTCCAAAAGTGCCTTGGCGCCACCCAAATGGGGCCTATGTGCCTCTTACACTACTCATAGGTGCACATAATCGAGGGAGTGGTGCCAAGTTGCCACACTCAAGGCCCAACCAACCGAGAAACCAAAACCTTGTCACCACTATATGGCCCTTAGGCAACTTAAAGGAGTGTGTCAAACAACACAAACAGATCTCGAGAGACTTCAGTGCTCCAGGGAAGAACTCTGGCACCAGCTAACGACTCTGGGAGTTAGGACTATTCCATTGTATGTGACAACCTCATGTGGCATTGAAGGGCTTAAGAGTGAGATTTTGCAGTCTAAGGGGGGCTCTCTCATGCGCTCTTGTGTGGTATCTCTCTCAGGGTGAAAAACTTTGTAAGTGTGAGTACGAGGGTCTAATAGATTGAGACGGTCAGTGTGAGAGAAAATTGCAGGGATAATTCAGAAGAATGCTTCTGTTGTTTTGGTAATCCTTAGTTTGCAAGAGGAGTGGAAAATAGGAGAAACACTACAAGGGTGTACTCTTTCTGGTTTTTCATTTTAAAATTTTATATAATGTTTGTTTCGATTAATAAAATATGTTGTGTTATTTCAAAGCATCTATAGCCACTAATTTGCATTTCTCCTTTCATTTAAAAGATCTAGGGTTTTATTTTTTTGTTTTTGTGACTAATAGGAAACTTTGACTTTATGAAAATTTAACATTTTGATCTTCATTTTTTTCAACCCGTCCTGGTGATTTGTCAAGACATATTGTGATCTTTGAGTTTTGAAAGAAATCTTAGTGGAACAACTATGTCAAAACTCATTAACTTAGGGGAATAAGAATATTGCTCTCAGGTTAGTGCAATATTTTTTATAAATATTGAATCCTAGGATAATCATTAGATTTTTGGAACTAAACATGTTGGATTTTAAAATTTTCTTATTTCCACCACTAAGAGCTAAGGAAGAGATTTGTTCCTGATTGTCATCTTTAATTTTTTCACTTAGTTTACCATAGGATTTTAGGTCCAAAATCAAGAGATAATCTCACTCATTTGGCAACCTCGTATATTTCGCATGAGATTTTTCTATTTGCAAAAATTGGGAGTAGAAATTTTAAATTCACTTGATTTTGAGTCACTCGGGCTAGACTTACGATCAGTATACTAGAGCTTTTCCTGATTTTAGAAGTTTACTCATTCCTCGTGGGATTGGTACACATACTTAGATTTTATATATTACTTGTATGTAACATAAACTTGCATGTATCACAGTGCTTCATAACATTTTGATTTGTTTCACCAACTACTGCCTTTGTAACAACCAACTAATACATTTGCAGCTAACAATTATTATTGTCGCTTTCAACTACGGTCTCGATGGTCAACCGTCAATATTGTAGCTACCAAATATAGCTTTTATGCAAACTACTATCTTTGTAGCAAAATTAAGACATTTATAACCAACTACTATTGGTATAGTTTCTAATTACGACACTATGAATAATAATTGTTATTGCATAAACCGACTAAAACCTTTTGACCAACTACTACATTTGTAGGAACCAATTACACTTTTTGTGACTAACTAATGTCATTACAACCAAGAACCACATTTCGTGTAATCCAATATGATTATTATTATAAAACAACTATTATAAATCTATGATTATTAGCTTTATAATTTAGTATTCTCTGATTCAGGAGAAGAGTGGACCTATGTACTTACAATTATATAATAGATTAATTTGATTAGGCTAGAACCCACGATTTTTTTCCTTTCCGGAGTTTTTCCACTTAAAAAAACTGGTTTCTCCTCCTGCTACTTTTCTTTCATCACTCTATGCGTTAGATCTTCATTCAAGATTAAGACATTAAATTATCAATCTACCACCGTGAATCTTCCAACACACAACTTTAATATTTTTAATACATCATTGATTTGTCATATACATTAAAGGTGCACCAAGCTTTTCATATTTTTATTCCTAAGCCTCTTGACAATACAATTTGATGGGTCTAATTTTTTTGCTTCGAACAATACATGCTCTAAATGAATGATGGATTCTACAAAAAAAGGCTATAAAGGCCTTCCAAGATGTTCTCTTGCCCAAAGAAGCTTGTTGGGAATTATAGAATCATTTGGAGCCATTTTAACCTTGCTTCAGTCTGTATTGGATTCTTTGATCTTTGATAACTTGTAATACAAGCTATACCAAACACTATACTAAATCACTTTGCTACATTGATTTGCATTCGATGGGTGCAAATGAATTTGTTGATGGCTTTATCATGAAATGTCAGCAATTATGTAGAAATATGCAAGACGACAATTAATAATTGCTGTGCTTATAAAGTTGCTGTGCTTATCTGTGATAGGTGCGGCTCAACTTGCCTGAGTCACTGTCAGGGCTGAAGAGTGGTGGACCCATAAAGAGTAAACATTTTGTACTTACTCGATATGATTTATAAGAAATACATGTATGTGGATAAGATGAAGGGAGATTTACATGCTTACCCCTTAATTTCTATGTATTTATATGTATATGTGTCACACGTATTCACTGTTAAAAATTAAGCGGAGGTATTTGATGTGAAATGAAAATTTTGAGTGGGAGGAATAGGAAAAATAATATATGTACATGTGTCACATTTATTCACTGTTAAAAATTAGGCAGAGGTATTTTGATGTGAAATGAAAATTTTGAGTGGGACGAATATGAGAAATAAAATTTAGGTGCTAAGTATAGAATTATATAAGAATTAGTCGCTATGTATTTAAATGTTTTTTTTTTTTTAAAATTTTGGTTTGGTTTAGATATATATTATACATCTTAAATGTGACAGTGCTGATCTTGAGGAGATCTATGGTCGAGAAGAAAGAAAGAATGAGAATGGAGGGCCCACCAACAGAAAACGAGGAGGCTCGCTTATCTGCTTGGATACAGCCGTCCGAGTCAAAGCAAGGCCTAAGACAACCGAGCCACGCATACCTTTGAATCTAAACTGTTCGGTTCAAAACGAGACAAAGAGATATCCAAGCTGACCGTCATAAAGAAGCCTACTCAAAGAAAGATCTAGTCAATCGACATTTCCAATAATACTAGAAATGTCCAGAAACTCCCTCATATTTTATCAAGAATAGCAGTCAGTCTAACTCAGCAGACCGACCATGTTGAGCCGACGCCATACAAACTTAGCTAAATGAGTTAGATAGCAATTGAGTGACAATCTCATACCAGTAAAATACCTAGATTACCATGTACAACCTCCCATTAAGGAAGAGACAAAAATATAATATCAACATATTATACTCTCCCCTATGAATAGGGAGATCATTTCATAAACAAGATAAGCACAATTTTAGCAAAAAAGGATGGGAAATGTTAACACGACGTATTATTGTTTATTGTTGTTCCATCTTCCCACTTTCTCTCTTTATCTCTCAAAATTATTTCTTAAGCTATATTACTTAGGTGTGATCCACAGACAAATCAGTTTTAACATTTTAAAAAGTGAGGTGAGCATGGATCATGCCACAAATAAGAAGAGGAGAAGCCCACGAAGAAGAAACTCATAACAGAAGCACCGATATTATGGAGTGCATAAGAGAGTTTGTGAATTAGTATATCTATGAGTTGAAGGATAAATTGTTGGATGTGAGGTATTGGCTTGTGGAAGAGAGCAGTTCCCCTGAGAGAAAGGGCCAACGTCCAAGGATTGAAGAGCCCCTAAGCCTAAAAAAATGGAGACTCCTAGTACTTCGATATGTTGGGTCAACATTGATTCAGGAGCATCGAGGCACTCCAATAGTCAGAGAATGCATTGTCTCAGCAAATATTTGAGGTCAGGCCTCTAGAGAGGTTCAAAATCTCATCACAGGAGTCCTATAAGGGAATGAACGACCTGATTAATCGCATAGCCTCATTTGAGTTGATTGTGTGACAGTTGAGCGTCACTGACATGTTGAAATGTGATCTCTTCTTTACCAAGCTGAGGGAGTCATCTCTCATGTGGTTCAATGCATTTTTACCCCAAAAATGATCGCATCGTTCAATGACTTAATGCAAATGTTTGTGGTGCAATTTGACAGTGCCCAAAAGCGGTAGAAGAATTTGCATGGCCTCGTGCAGATCTGACAGGGACAGGATGAGAGCATTCGCTCGTTTATCACCCGCTTCTAGAATGAGATGTTAGAAGTGTGGGACCTGGAGCCCAAAGTAGCTCATGCATCAATAGCTCAAAAGGCTGAAGAAAGGATTCTTTCATAATGCATTGGGCCTTCATTGACCGAAGAGACTTGCTAAGTTGTTGGAACTAGCCAACAGTTGCATATAGGCGGAAGAATACAACTACTCCTCTGTATTATTCAAAGTCGAGCAAACCAATAGACATCCACCGAAGAGAACCACCCATGGAGAAAGGTGAAAGCCGAGGCACAATCCTCACTGCTTAGCTCAAATTTTCTTTAAACACTAACAAAGGAACTCGAATAACCAAGCAATCGACAGAGCATATTATTGAGTGACTCGGGCTTGATATTATGATCGATGCATGACTCGAAAATGAGAATGCATTAGCATTCCAATCCTTGTATTTTATTGACAAGTTCATAAATATGTTTAAGTATGATTTTGTTAATTATACATATGATCTTAGGTCCGACTGACACTTGACTTGACCCGCAATTACGTAGATTTTTAAGCTCTGAAAGATGGCAAAAAACTTAACCCAATTTATATTTAAGCGGCTAGTGTGCAAAATAATATTTTATAAAATTTAGAATTTGATTTATATTTTATACACTATTGGTTCTACGCAATTATACATATCGTTTTAAGTAATATTGGATTTTCTTTTAAGACCCAAAGTAACGATCCCACAATGAAGCGAGGTAAGAAATCCCTAAGGCTAATTTTAATCTACTACTATCATACCTTAGTTTGGAATGTCGATTAAAGTGATTTTTCTAATAACTATTCCTAAATGAAAACTTTAAATCTAAAAAAACTTATCTAGATAAATTGGTTTAAAGAATTTTGAGATGTTAAAGACTACCCTTCTCGTGCAATGACTTAGATTATGAGTAGGAATGAAATGCTTATAATTTAATGTAGTCAGTGAAAAATAAGAGCATACATATTCCTTACCCACTCTGGGTGCTAGCAAAGAATATTGGCTAATATAAAATTTTTCACCAGCTTGTGTTATAGTGCTGAGTAGATCCTGGCTCTCACTTTCAGATTACCAATTGTACCCTCTCTACAGGACCTACTAGAAACCCTTACGATCCAAACTCTAAAACAAATTGATAAAAGAATCTTGTCTATCTCCCTATAAACATCAATTATACGCTTATCAAAACTTATCTCCTTATCTATTTGCACTCCCCCTCGGGTGATAGCGATGACTCTGCCCAAGTTGAAATGCGGCAAACACAAGTTGGTGAAGTCATAGCTCTACCTGGTCATTATGTTTGCAACAAATTTTACATTAAAAATGATCAATTTGTAAAGTAAATTAAGAGCTCGTGAAAATACCATCACATTAATTAAATAAGAGAATATCTAAGCAAATCCAAATTCCTAAACATGCATTTGTTTCATTGCAAAAAAAAAGTAAAATAAAGATAATGACATAAGCAGTAAAAAAATTGTAAGAATCAAGTAATAAATTATGTGAAAATAAGAAACATATGTCTATCTATCCTTTTTCAAGTGTAGATGTATGGTTAGTATAGTATTAGTTTTATATAACTATCTGTCACCTAAAAACATCTAATAGAAACAAATCATTAAATTATATTTCGTTAGAAGTTGCATTGCCACCTAAACTATTTTGTTAGCCAACCATTCAATATGAGTGCACTCAAGTTGTGGCATCACCGCCCTCTCGAGTCTTAATTTCACTTACAACAAATTTTAACATAACTTATTGTCACTTAAGTTATGTCAATGAAACAAAGAAGATATTACTCATCACATGAAAATAAATATATTCTATCATAAAATAAATTTTCCTACACACATCACTACTTCATATTAAAAGAATAGAGTAAAAAAAATTACTTACGAAGCATGGATAAAACACAACAGAAAACTTCATTTAAATAAAAAAAATCCATTAAAAAGTGTTTACAATAATTACAAGATAATGAAAAACACAATACTTAATTTTTTTCCTCTGAAAGAAAGATGAAAATCTCTCTAACAAAGTCTCATGTCGATTCATGCGCTGCTCATACTTCCTTACTCATCTTTCAAAATCCCTCACCAAACTCTCCATAAAATAGAGAAGTCTACATCTCCATCAACTCACGTCAAACTCTCTCTCAATCTCACTAAAAATTCCTCCTAAAACACACACTAATTACTTCATAATTACTTGTCATGAGAGGCGCCAACCTCCCAGTTTAAAGAGAAGCCAAACACCTTTTTTTTTCCAAAAGACACACCATTTCACTCCAAGAGACACATCTCTTCATTCAAAAGTTTTTCAGCGTCTAGATTCATTTAACCACTTCATGGGGCGTGCGTAGCCTCCTAAAAGCTTCAGAACATCCCAGAATGGTCTGAAACAGCCAAAAAACCATCAAAAAATGGTCTTAGGGGCTATGGTACTAGAATCAGCACTATATTGTCAGTTTCTAGTAATGTCTAGCGCTATAGCTCCAGAATCTGGCACTATAGCGCCACCTTATGGGCCACACACTTGTTTTGCTCCATTTTGGCTCTGTTTTGCCCCGTTTCAGCTCCGATTAACTCCTATTGTTATACTTATAAGATAAACATGAAAATAATATTTCTTTAAAGTATAATTTCATTCAAAAATATGTGATAAACATAAAGAAAATTAAACATAGAAAGTAATCTCAAAATGTGTCAGATCAGAATTTTCTTCCTTGCTCAATTTGGCTCCAAATTGCACAATTTTTGCTTGATTTTTGCTAAAACTTCATACCTTGTTTCTGAAACCAAAAACTTGCAAAATACTTTCTTTTAAAATGCAATATCTTCAAAAATGTGTATAAAATGAGCATGAATTGTACACTAAAAATATGTAATTTTAAGGTGGATCAACACTCAAAAAACTTGAGTACTTCATGTAAGGAATCATCAAGGTCTGATAAAAACTTGGGAAACTTAAACTAACCTATAATTGATATTTTCGCTCGATGACAAAATCAACAATGACGCATGATATCCAATCGATAAATCTTTTCCAAACCAATAATGATGGAATAAACATCTAATCATAAAAGTTATCTAAAATTGACCAACGATGAAGATTAATGTCAGATCGGAAAAATGCTCAAAACCCGACCCACAACGCTCATGCATCATAAAAACATGTGTCTCATAACTCAAAGCGGGTCATGCTTTGACAGTGATTCTCTACTCATTAACAATAAGATGGGAAGCGTACAATTCACCCCAGTGGCAAGTCTTGATGGTTACCCCCGTGATAAATATGACAAAATCCACTTAATATGTCTGACATAAGGTGCAGTTAGTCCAAGCCAATGACCTAACCAAGCGACCGAGACATAGAAAGTGTAAAACTTGAATCAATAACTCGGCAAAATCAACCAAAGATGCTTTTGAAAAAGTCAATCCATCAATCACCACAAGCATTTATCACAATGAATATAAAATATACGGTAAAGGTAAAATGTAAAAATAAACGTGAAACCGATCGAAAGTAAAGTTTTATTTCATGACTAAAAATTTACAAACGATTTATTTTGCATTTATTCACATAGAATTTCCTATACGTTCTATTACTCGTATTTAAAAATAAGAAGAAAAATTTATCCTAAGTTACAAGTGAAACCAAAGGAGAGTCAAACATTTGAAGACCCTCCATTGTTTTCACCGTTGTCCACCTCTTCCTCGCCCTCCTCATATTCTGAAATTGAAGTAGAAATTTTTGTGGACCTCACTTTTGTGAGGATATACCCTAAATCGACATTTGAGATCAGAACGTATCCTAAACCACTCAAATCAATTCAAGGTCTCAGGGATTTCTCTACATACACTGGGAACAATATGATCATCAAATCCATCTTAAGCAAGAGCTGATAGCTTATGTATCTTCTCCTCTCGTTGACTCTGAACCGATCGAGTGAAGGATTCATCAATTTTTTTCAGGCGGCTAGCTAACAACATGGGGGATGCCTGACATCCACTGGTTATTTCTTTATAAGCCATGCAAGGACTATCTTGGCGGTTGATCCCACTATTCTTGCCCACAAGTCGGCCACTCTCAATTGATGCTTGAATAACCATCATTGGTGTAGCGACCAGATTCCTACCAATGTTTTTCGGGGGTGAGTCATCACCCATGGATAGCGACAGTTGCATCAAAAGACGACGTAAAGAAAAGGAGACCCTTAAAAAAAATGAAAACCTAATAGGTAAGATCGAGGTTTATCATACCAAAGATTCGATCTCACTTAGATGATGTAACTAACACTTTGCCCTCATCCCGTAGTAGTAGATTACCTATGGCCCTTGCATCTTTGGTGATGGTAGCACATCAATAGCCTCTTGTGTCTGAAGCGACGACGGAGCACTAACAACTTCTCGTGTCATGAGCAATGGCAGAGCACTAGTAACTTCTTAAGTGGTATATTCAGTCGACAGGTTCTATGTTGCAGTAAAAGATTAAGTCGGCAGATCGATAGTCAGGTCAGTCACTTGAATGTTCCTCCATTGAAGATAGAGGAACAAATCAAATGACCCCATCTGATCATTTAGTGCGATCAATTTTCTTTTCTTAACTGTATTTTTCATTTTCTTTTCACCTTTCGGATAATGTCGCTCCTTCAATCTCCCAAACACAACACAAAGAACATAATTGTTGGGAGATTGATTAAAAGATACATTCTCTATGATAGCACCTGGAAGTCCCATCACGCCCCATTATAAGAAATAATTGCCTGAAAATCAAGGAAGTTAAATTATTAAATTATTGATTAAAATTAAAGGTTATATATTTTTTGTATTAAATTATCTTATCTTATCTGATGCAGTCATCCTAGCCAGAGCAACAATGTCAAATCCAACTGAGTCACAAAGGTGACATAATCTAAGTCGTTATGCCAGAAATGAGACAAAGTGATATGCAAGCCTACTAGCATGAAGAAGCTAACTTGAAGGAAGATCTCTCCGCTCGGCATCTCCAATTATATCAAAGGTATCCAGAAATTCCTTTATATATTATCAAGGATCGACGATCAGAGTAACAACCAACCAGCCCTATCAAGCCAGCCAAATGAAAAACTCAAACTTGCAATATATTAAGAATACTCGACACAACCCCCATTAAAAGGGACAAAAGTGTAATATGATCGTATTACACTCTCTCCTTTATAAATAGAAGAATACTTTATGAATAAGACACGATGTATTATTGTTCGTCAACGTTTACTTCTCTCTGTATTTATATCTCTTTCTCTTTAATTGTGCTCTATTTCTTGAATGTGATTCACGAACAAGTCAAAATATGTCAAAATGACTTTTGCATGCTCTTAATTTTTTTTTTCAAAATTATCAAAAATATGTTACACATATGTCAAATGTGTAGCTTATTATTATTATTATTATTATTATTATTATTATTATTATTATTATTTAGATTAATGTGTAAGTTTTTTTATTAAAAAAGAAATGTTTAATCATTAAATCATTGTCTCATCTACCACATGTTGGGTAATGTGGAGGCTTGGTCCACCAAATTTAATTAGCTTTTTAATTAAGTATCCCGCCTACCGCTCACCTGCCACACCCACCTACCGCTCACCTACCATATCCCACCTACCGTTCTCATGATTTTTATAAATAGTCTCTTTTTTTTAAAAGAAAATACAAGCCAAGTAAGACCAAGCCAAGTCATCTTGAGAGCTAAGAGAAAGAGAGAAAGAGAGAGAGAGAGAGAGGAAAGAAGAGAAGAAAATAGAGATTTTCTTATAAACGTCGAGATGATCGACAGTGTAATTCCTCGAAGAAATTAATCCTCAGCAGCTTCGTGGACGTAGGCAAATTTGTCGAACCACGTAAATATGTGTGTCGCTTTGGTATTTTTTCTACGTGCAATTTTACTCGTTCTAATTTTTTATTTTATTGTCATTATTTTTCACAACAACTGGTATCAGAGCCTTCGGTTCGAATCTAAGGAAGAAAAATGGGCGGAGACGAAGTGATGACATCGGGGATCGAGAAGTTTAATGACACATATTTTGCTTACTGGAGGATGTAGATAGATGACTACCTCTATGGAAAGAAACTTCATCTTCCGTTACTGGGAAAGCGACCAAAAAAGATGGATGAGGCATAATGAAATCTGTTGGATTGACAAGTTCTAGGGGTTATACGATTAACCTGTCGAGATCGGTTGCTCACATCGTCATCAAGGAGAGGACTACTGTAGATATCATGGCGGCTTTATCAGGTATGTATGAAAAGCCATCGGTGAATAACAAGGTACATCTGATGGAAAAGTTATTGAACTTGAAGAAGGTGGAAGGTGTCTCTGTTGCTCAACACCTGAATGATTTCAACACTATCATAAATTAGTTGTCGTCTTTTGAAATTGATTTTGATGATGAGATACATGCATTGATATTGTTGACATCATTGTCAAATAGCTAGAAAGCCATGAGGATGGCAGTTAGTAATTCTGTAGGTAAATACAAGCTGAAATATGATGATATTCGTGATTTGGTCTTGGCTGAAGAGGTGTACAGGAAGGATTCTGACGAGGCCTCGTGTTCATGTTCGACGTTGAATGTTGATTCTAGAGGGAGATCACATGACATGAACTCAAACAGAGGAAGATCAAAATCAAAGTCTGGTCAGCAGGAAACTGTTGGAAATGTGGCAATGCTGGCATTATAAAAAGGAACTACATGAATCCTAAGAAGGAGGAGAATGATGGCGCTAATGTTGTAACTGAAGAAATACATGATGCATTATTGCTGGTAGTTAACAATTCTGTTGATGATTGAATACTGGATTTAGAGAATTTCTTCCATACATCTTCCCGCCGGGAGTTAATGCGAAATTATCTTGTAGATAACTTTGAGAAGCTACATCTAGCTGATGGAAAAGCTCTGGACGTGGTGAGGATTGGCAGCTCAATGAGAGTGGTCATGCAGTGGTGTTCTCAGATAACACCAATGAGAGTGGTCATTCAGTAGTGTTCTCAGATAGCACATGGAAGGTTACCAAAGGAGCATTAGTAACGACTCGGGGTAAGAAAACTGACACACTATATATGACTACATGTTTACTCAGACGTGGACACATGAGTCAGATGTGCATTATGGGGAAGCAGAAGAAGGTCCATTTCCTGAAAAGTGGCAGAGCGCCAAAGGCAGGAAAACCAGACCTTGTACAGATAAATGGTGGAGAAACACAGAATTATGAAGAAATATTGCAAGATAAGAATTCGAACAAGTGGGAGCTGACCAAGAAGGAGGAGACAGATTCTCTACCAGAGAACCAGACTTGGGAGCTGGCAGGACTTATATCAAGGAAGAAGACATTGCACAACAAGCGGGTGTACCGGATGAAGACTGTGCTTAGTGGCAGTAAGAGGCATAAGGCTGAACTTGTTGAAAACGGCTTTCAACAAGGGCAGGATATTGCTCATGCAGTGGGAGTTGTAAGCAGATACAAGAGTAACCTAGTTTAGAGCTTGGAGGTACAAGACTACGTTAATGATATGTCAACTGAGGGTGTTACTCGTGAGAAGTTGAAGTTGTGCTCAACTTCAGCTGGTCTTTTGGCATGAAGACAGGGGCTTCGAGTTACAGAGGTGGAGGATATCATGTTTGAGGAAAATGTCGGTACAACTAGTAGATGATGCAGCTAGTAGATGATGCATTCAGTGTCTCAGTCTCGAAGTGGGAGAATTATTGGGTAATGTGGAGACCCGGTTCACCAAATTTAATTAGCTTCTTAATTTCGTGTCCCACCTATCGCTCACCTACCACATCCCTACCGCTCACCTACCTCACACCTACCGCTCTCATGGTTTTTATAAAGTCTCTTTTGGTTTAAAGAAAATACAAGCCAAGCAAGATAAATCCAAGTCATCTTGAGAGCTAAGAGAAAGAGAGGAAGATAGAGAGAAAAAGAGAGAGAAAAAAATAGAGATTTTCTTGTAAACGTCGAGGCGTTTGACGGTGTAATTCCTCAAAGAAATAAACCCTCTGCAGCTCCGTGGACGTAGGCAAATTTGTCAAATCACGTAAATCTGTGTCGTTCTGGTGTTTTTTCTGCGTGCAATTTTACTCGTTCTAATTTTTCACTTTATTGTCGTCGTTTTTCTCAACACCACATTATATCGATTAAAAATAAAATAAAATTATTGTTGAACCCCACTCGGAGTATTGACCGCTTCCGCTTGTTGGCGGCCACCCAACGCCTTCCGCTTTGTTATTAATTATTATCAGGAATTGAATCGTCAAATTCTATGGCTGTTGCATGCCATCACTGACCTTATTATTCAAAACGTTTTTAAAAATATGTGAAAATTATTAAATTTCTAATTAAAATGTAAATTGTGCAATTAAGTTGGATCAGAAAGTAAAAAAAAAACCAGAAATCTACTCCATTGCTCGGTTCCCTTCCAAACAAGATATATATAGAGAGAGAGAGAGAGAGAGAGAGAGAGAGAGAGAGAGAGGGAGAGGGTGAGAGAGGAGATGATTTGCCGAGCCATGGTTCTTAATTGCCCTAATTGCAGCATTAGATCCTNTTATTATTATTATTATTATTATTATTATTATTATTATTATTATTATTATTTAGATTAATGTGTAAGGTTTTTTATTAAAAAAAATGTCTCATCATTAAATCATTGTCTCATCTACCACATGTTGCGTAATATAGAGACCCGGTCCACCAAATTTAATTAGCTTCTTAATTAAGTATCTCACCTCCCGCTCACCTACCACACCCACCTACCACTCACCTACCACATCTCACCTACCGCTCTCATGGTTTCTATAAATAGTCTCATTTGGTTTAAGGGAAATACAAGCCAAACAAGCAAAGCAAGACCAAACCAAGTCATCTTGAGAGCTAAGAGAAAGAGAAGAAGAGAGAGAGAGAGGAAGGAAGAGAAGAAAACAGAATTCCTGAAAGAAATAAATCCTCTGCAGCTCCGTGGACATAGGTAAATTTGTTGAACCACGTAAATATGTGTCGCTATGGTATTTTTATGCGTGCAATTTTACTTGTTCCAATTTTTTGTTTTATTGTCATTATTTTTCACAACAACTGGTATCAGAGCCTTGGGTTCGAATCTAAGGAAGAACAATGGGCGGAGACGAAGTCATGACATCGGGGATCGAGAAGTTCAATGACACAGATTTTGCTTACTAGAGGATGTAGATAGAGGACTACCTCTATGGGAAGAAACTTCATCTTCTGTTAGTGAGAAAATGACCGAAAAAGATGGACGAGGCGGAATGGAATCTGTTGGATCGACAGGTTCTGGGGGTTATACGATTAACCCTATCGAGATCGGTTGCTCACAACGTCATCATGGAAAGGACTACTGCAGATCTCATGGCAGCTTTATCAGGTATGTATGAAAAGAAATCGGCGAATAACAAGGTGCATTTGATGAAAAAGTTATTCAAATTGAAGATGCTAGAATTTGTTGCTCAATACCTGAATGATTTCAACACTATCACAAATCAGTTGTCGTCTTTTAAAATTGATTTTGATGATGAGATACATGCGTTGATATTTTTGGCATCATTGTCAAATAGTTGGGAAGCCATGAGGATGGCAGTTATCAGTTCTGCAAGTAAATCCAAGCTAAAATATGATGATATTCGTGATTTGATTTTGGCTGAGGAGGTGCGCAGGAAGGATTCTGGCGAGGCCTTATGTTCAAGTTCGACGTTGAATGTTGATTCCAGAGGGAGATCACATGACATGAACTCAAACAGAGGAAGATCAAAATCAAAGTCTGATCAGCAGGCAACCTGTTGGAATTGTGGCAAGGCTGACCTTATAAAAAGGAACAGCATGAATCCTAAGAAGAAGGAGAATGATGGTGCTAATGTTGTAACTGAAGAAATACATGATGCATTATTGCTGACAGTTAATAGTTCTGTTGATGACTGAATATTGGATTTATGGGTTTCCTTCCATACATCTTCCCGCCGGGAGTTAATGCGAAATTATCTTGCAGGTAACTTTAGGAAGCTACATCTGGCTAATGGAAAAGCTCTGGACGTAGTGGGGATAGGAGACATTGATATTGCACTCCCTAATAAGAGAAAATGAACATTGCAAAAGGTCAGATACATTCATGAGTTGAAGAAAAACCTCATCTCTGTTGGGCAGCTCAATGAGGGTAGTCATTCAGTGGTGTTCTCAGATAGCACTTGAAAGGTTACCAAAGGAGCATTAGTAATGACTATGGGTAAGAAAACTGACACACTATATATGACTACAGGTTTACTCATGCATGGACACATGAGTCAGAGGTGCATTATGGGGAAGCAGAAGAAGGTCCATTTCTTGAAAAGTGGTAGAGCGACAAAGGCAGGAAAACCAGACTTTATACAAACAAATGGTGGAGAAACACAAAGTTATGAAGAAATCTTGCAAGATAAGAATTCGATCAAGTGGGAGCTGACTAAGAAGGAGGAGACAGATTCTCTACCAGGGAATCAGACTTTGGAGCTGACAGAACTTCTATCAAGGAAGAAGACATTGCACAATAAACGGGTGTACGGGGTGAAAACTGCGCTTGGTGACAGTAAGAGGTACAAGGATGAACTTGTTGAAAATGACTTTCAGCAGGGGCAGGATATTGCTCATGCAGTGGGAGTTGTAAGTAGATACAAGAGTAACCTAGGAAAGAGCTTGGAGGTACAAAGTCATGTTAACAATGATATGTCAACTGAGGGTGTTACTCGTGAGAAGCCGAAGTTGTGCTCAACTTCCGCTGGTCTTCTGACATGAAGACAAGGGCTTCGAGTTACAGAGGTGGAGGATATCATGTTTAAGGAAAAGCTCGGTACAACTAGTAGATGATGCGGCTAGTAGGTGATGCATTTAGTGTCTCGGTCTCCAAGTGAGAGAATTGTTGGGTAATGTGGAGACCCAGTTCACCAAATTTAATTAGCTTCTTAATTAAGTATCTCACCTACCGCTCACCCACCACACCCACCTACCGCTCACCTACCTCCCACCTACCGCTCTCATGGTTTATATAAATAGTCTCTTTTGGTTTAAAGGAAATGCAAGCCAAACAAGCCAAACAAGACCAATTCAAGTCATCTTGAGAGCTAAGAGAAAGAGAGGAAGAAAGAGAGAGAGGAAGAAAGAGAGAAGAAAATATAAATTATCTTGTAAATGTCGAGGCGCTCAACGGTGTAATTCCTCGAAGAAATAAACCCTCTGCAACTCCGTGGACGTAGGCAAATTCGCCGAACCACGTAAATCTGTCTGTCGCTCTGGTGTTTTTTATGCATGCAATTTTACTTGTTACAATTTTTTGTTTTATTGCCGTCATTTTTCACAAAATCACATTAATATCGGTTAAAAATAAAATAAAATTATTGTCGAACCCCACTTGGAGTATTGACCGCTTCTGCTTGTTGGCGGCCACCCAACACCTTCCGCTTTGTTATTAATTATTATCAGGAGTTGAATCGTCAAATTCTATGGTTGTTGCCTGTCATCACTGGCCGTATTATTCAAAACGTTTTTAAAAATATGTGAAAATTATTAAATCTCTAATTAAAATGTAAATTGTGCAATTAAGTTGGATCAGAAACTAAAAAAAAAAACCAGAAATCTACACCACTGCTCCATTGCTCGGTTCCCTTCCAAACAAGATATATAGTGAGAGAGAGAGAGAGAGAGAGAGAGAGAGAGAGACAGAGGAGAGGAGAGAGAGGGAGAGCTCTGAGATGATTTGCCGAGCCTTGGTTCTTAATTGCCCTAATTGCAGCATTAGGTCCGTTTACCCATCTCTAACAACAACCGACCTTTCGCACTCCGCCATCATCACCAACTGGCGCCGGGTCTCCACGGGCACACAGCGATCATGCTTGCTGTCGCGGCAAAGGGCTCCCCACTTGGACTACAGGCCACCCGCAGCGGTGGGAGATGTTGGGGCCATTGGTGAGCTTTCAGCGACGACGGAGAGCTTGTACGAGTTGTTAGGGATTCCTNCTCTAACAACAACCGACCTTTCGCACTCCGCCATCATCACCAACTGGCGCCGGGTCTCCACGGCCACACAGCGATCATGCTTGATGTCGCGGCAAAGGGCTGCCCACTTGGACTACAGGCCACCCGCAGCGGTGGGAGATGTTGGGGCCATTGGCGAGCTTTCAGCGACGACGGAGAGCTTGTACGAGTTGTTAGGGATTCCGGTGAGCGGTAGTCACGACGATATCAAGCGCGCCTACAAGCAGCTCGCGAGGAAGTACCACCCCGACGTCTCGCCACCGGATCGTGCGGAGGAGTACACCCATCGCTTCATTCTGGTGCAGGAAGCTTACGAGATTCTCTCGGATCCTGAATGTCGTGCCCAGTATGATCGCTACCTTGCCAGTGGCCTCCACTTTGCTTTCTCCGCCCGAAGGCAGCTCGATGAGGTGGGTTTGCTTTCTCATAAACTTATTGTTTCCTCCCATGTGCCTGTGATTTGGATTGGGTTGTACTGTTTTTTTCAGGTTGATTAAGTTTTTTTGATTAGGTAAGGGAGTAATCTTGATTTTGCGCTGTTTGTTTAGAATATGGGTTGAATTGTTTGCCTTGGAGAATCCGTTTAGTATTGATTACAAGATTGAATGGAAGCNAGTATGATCGCTACCTTGCCAGTGGCCTCCACTTTGCTTTCTCCGCCCGAAGGCAGCTCGATGAGGTGGGTTTGCTTTCTCATAAACTTATTGTTTCCTCCCATGTGCCTGTGATTTGGATTGGGGTGTACTGTTTTTTTCAGGTTGATTAAGTTTTTTTGATCAGGTAATGGAGTAATCCNAGTATGATCGCTACCTTGCCAGTGGCCTCCACTTTGCTTTCTCCGCCCGAAGGCAGCTCGATGAGGTGGGTTGGCTTTCTCATAAACTTATTGTTTCCTCCCATGTGCCTGTGATTTGGATTGGGGTTTACTGTTTTTTTCAGGTTGATTATGTTTTTTTGATCAGGTAATGGAGCTCTTTGTTTAGAATATGGGTTGAATTGTTTGCCTTGGAGAATCCGTTTAGTATTGATTACAAGATTGATTGGAAGGNTTGTTTAGAATATGGGTTGAATTGTTTGCCTTGGAGAATCCGTTTAGTATTGATTACAAGATTGAATGGAAGGGAGGGACTTTTTTTTTCTTGCTTTTTACCTTAAACCATTGCAAATTGCAGGCCTATTGAATTCCTATGCACCTAAATAATGTTAGGGTTTTTGTTATTCTTAGTGTATTATTGTGCTTTTTGGTTCTAAAAAAACTCAATTCTTTTAATTGATTTTGCTTCATCATTTGTATATTTTGAACATCAGTGGAGATTTGGATGAATTTTTTTTTCTTAAATGTTTTAAAGTCTGATTTTTTAATATCCGTTTGCAGAGACGACTAAGGAGTAGTTCCATTATTTCTTCTGATATGTAATGTGGAAAACATATTTCCTTTCAGCATTCTAAAGATCACGTATGCATGTATCATTTGCCATACTTGATTATTACTTGTGTCGCACATATGGCATATGGCATAGACCATTGTAGTTTTTCAAAATTATGAGCTGCATTTTTAAAAATATGGTATTTTTTAGTATGTGCTTCTGCAATCATGTGCTTGTGGCTCTTTCGTGGTGATCCGTATTTTCTTTTTATGCCGGCAGTATTGATGCCATTAAAATGCCTTCATATGAGAGAATTTGTAAACTTGAAAGATTCGGGGTGGTTATCTCACTAATTTTCATTGGACTATTGACATTTTACTGTTTGTTTGTTGGTGTGTTTGGCAATTTAGTTGTTTCATGCTATGTTCCAATTTCTAACCTTATGTCTAAACATTTTCTATCTTTGCCTCATCAAATGTGTGACATCTGTTAATCAATTTTTGCAATGATGCTTGATTTCATGGACTTCAATTCTTTTCTTGTCCCTGCTATCGTTTTCAAGTGGCTTATTTTATTGGTAAACATATTAGTTTTTGTTAATGAGTCCATGAAATTCCCAAGGTAATCTTGTCGGTTTGGTTTATTCTTTTTTTAATTGATCCCTGCAAGTTTCACTGCATGCCATTTGGATCAAAAAGAGAGGATTTATAAAGTCAATGCCAAATGGTTGAGACAAAGCTAATGATAATAATAACGATGAACTTCGAAGCATCTACTAAAAAATTATGTATAATTTATCCCCAGCAGTTTCTCATTAAACTAAATTGTGATTAATTTTATATTGTAATTTTAATATGAGAGATCATTTTGAATTAAATTTGTAATGTTAGAACTAAATCAGTCACATATGAATGATCAGGGACTAATTTAGAAGTTGATCATAATTTTAACATTTTTGTTTATTGTCATCAGGTAAGTAGGATTGGAAAAAAAATATTTTATTAGTCATTTTCTCAACATCTTAAGACTCAGAGACCTCACAAGTTCGCATGACTGATATCTCCACGCTCTTGTTATTTTCATCCAGGAGCTGCGGGGGAAATCTCGATGGAAAAATCGCTGGCAGCATCAGCTTGTAGAGCTGAAGAGGAGGAGCATGATTAAGAATTCAGGCGACAGTCTCTCTTGGGGAGCTCGCATGCGGAAACAAAGAGCTGATTCTTCAGCAGATTTGCCTTCTTTTTCTCAATCATGTCCTGAAGCTCCATCCCAAGCGTGGATTCAGCAGTTATAAGCTAAGGCTGTGGATTTCAAGTTCAATTTTTATGAAGAAAGAGGAAAGGTCAAATGTCTCATAAGTGCCAAATTATGATGGTGGTTTTTACAGGATGAGAAGCTGAAATAGTTATGCAATTTTCTTTTGACGTTACTGCCAACTAAAGTGCTCTTTTAGGCTTTGATGTCTATAATTGTAAATATATATATGTTTTCATTCTCTCTGTCACATATGTTACTATGTTCTCAACATTTCTGTGAACTGAAGAAATCATTTCATGATGGGAGCTTTCTATATCTTATATGGTGGAATTATGCTCTTGAAAGAAGAATTGCATGTAGATTGTGACATTTATTGAACGCTAGAGGCACTAATCTTAAATTTTTGGAATGTTTAGTGCAGAAATGAAAGCAGTATATTTTCTTATTTTTTATTTCTTTTTGGGGGAGAAGAGCATTTGATTCCGGCACCGTAAGATTCATCTCTTTGTTTTCAATCAATGTGCTACACATTCGAGCGCAATATTTGAATTGTTGTGGCAAATCTAAGTGGTTTAGCGAAGCATGGATGATAAGCATTCAATCATGCATTTGGCTTCGCTCGTAGTATATGTTTTGGTTACTTCAATTATTTAAAAGTGGTGTAATAACGTCTTGGTTGTTAAGAAAAAAATATATATATGGAAGTTTGCATGCATGTCAGCACAATTTTTATCTATTTGTATGGTAAACCAAAATTTTTATATCAACATTTTGATGTGATGAAACTATACATGAAAAGACATTTCATTATTAAACAGTTGTTGGTTGTGATATTTTCAACGATAAAGTTTTTAATGTTGTTAATATAAATATTATAGTTTAGAGTTAGATATGTAAATATATAAAAATTGTGTGGTTTGTATGTAAAGTTTTTAATGTTGTAAATATATAAAAATAAACTGGCATTAGAATTAGGACATTTTTTATACCAAGCATACCTAGACATCTTAAAATTTATGACCAAGTTGTAAGGTCAGCAATTCTTAATAAACAACAACATTTCCTATATTGTATTCGTTGAAATCGACCTTCATGATTTTAAAATGCATTTAGGTGGTTTAGTTGACGGTTTTTTCGAGGCATGGTTGTAAGTTCATTCTACATGCTTGCTTGTGTGCTTTCTTTCTTTAAATTAGGTTATGATATTTCATTTTTTTCGGTGAACATTGGCTTAATTTTAGGATTCTCAAATTGTTCATTCAGCACGGCGTAAAACCTCACCTTCTAGGTTTTCTCACGATCTTAAATTTTGTGATATGTCATAAATTTCTAAATAAATTGTAGGATTGAAAGATCAGACCCCGGTCTAGGTTGATCTGAGACATAACATCTATACCTTGAGTCATAATAAAACTAAAAAAAATTCACAAAATTAGACCCGACAAACAAGAACAAAGCCCCTCGTACCCAGGAGCTGATTCAACTCAGATAACATAATTGACGTGATAGGCTCACTAGGAATCACCGGTAAAAGCAACGAAAGCACACCAGAAAATATTTGAGTAGCCTGGTCTATCAAATGATCATGAGTTGCCGCAGAATGTAGATCAATCTAATCAAAGTTCAGGTCTGTTGGTTGAAAGTTCCTCTACGTAGTGCCAAGGATCGAATCAGATGACCTCACCTGATCCAATTATGGGAGCAGAACATTCTTATTTTCTTTTGACAACCATTTTCCTCTTATCACCCTTTGGTCAGTTCTGACTTTTAGATTTCTTGAAGACATAATGGATTAAACTCTAGGTATGAATGTTAGCATGAGACTTTGAAAAGTTGTCCATCACAACGCCTAAAAAATGGAAGCCAACTGATTCAAATAAGGAAAAATGAAGAGCAAATTATGAATAAGAATGGGTCCCATTGTGCCCCTATTTAAAAAAAAAAATCAAAGACACTGAAATTATGAGAGTTCGATCAACTTAATTTAAATTGAATGTGATGTGCTTTTGTATTAAATTCTCTTATTCTTATCACAACATGACTTTCAAAAAATAAGATAACCAAAGAACTAAAATATGTACATAAAAATATGTTTGCACTAATCTTAAAGAGATCTAACGGCCTAGAAAGGAAGAGTATGATAGAGGCTGGCCCATTACTAGGAGACCGTGAGGCCCACCCGATCGAACGAGCAACGACATACAGGCTAGGTCAATTATATCGAAGCTGACTAAGTCATGAGACATAAAAGAAGATGATCAGATGATCTAATCACTAGCCTTCTGACAGGAAATGAGACGAGAGCATCCAAATCATCCACTAAGGAAAGTCAATGTGATATACTATCCATAGTAGAGCCAATCCAAATAAATATTCAATTTCATAATGTTTGTCAGAAACATCTTGTGGAGATCCCAAAGACTCCTCACTAGGGATCGAAGATGGTCAACCAGGCTGGATTAGCCGACTGGGCTGATCCTGTCGACTTGAAGTCTACTAAGCTTAGAAGATAGAGCCAAAATGCAGCCAGACAATAAACACACACTTGTAACATATCAGAAATATTCTAGTATAAACCTCTTCAAAACGGGGGTAAAAATGCAATATCATCATTATATTATATCACATATAAATCGGGATAATATTTTATAAAAAATAAACCCATTGTTTAATGCTATTCATTATCATTCATCTCACTGACTCTCTCTCCTTATTTAAGCTATATTCCTAGGGTGTGATTCACGGACATATTCAACATTATCTGACACCTAAACTTTAATTTCTTACATACACATCATCTTATTTATACATGAGAAGAAGTATTTTATTTTTTTTTATTTTAAAATATTGATATTTTTATACGATATGAAAGATTTCAGTGGTGTAAATATAAACAATAGAGTTTAGGCGTTAGATATGTAAATACATAGAAATTGGATGATACGTATATAAATTTCCCGGCCATAAATCATCAAAGAAACAAGTATATCAAATTAATGAAAAAACAATCAAATTCAAAAGGACAAGGAAGATGAAGGATAAAGGTTAAAAAGTTTAATTGAGAAAGGAGTTGCATGAAAAGACTTAAGAGTCATTTGCATACATATCAAACAAATCTTATATATTTACATATCTAACGACTAAACATTCATATTTACTCTTATAAAACTCAAATCATCAACGTCACATCAAAAATATCGTCATAATTATCTCTTTAAAAGTGAAAAATATACTTCTATGCATATATTTATGATATCATTGTGTTATAAGTATAAATATCAAATTTTAGCTGTTCGATATGTCAATACGTGAAAACTATGTGCTATACGTGTAAATTTCTCTAAATTTAAAGTCCAAAAGAAAAATTGATGTCAACTCTATGTACTAGTGTTTTTTTAAGATAGTTCTCCTTAAGAGACTTATCACATTGTATGATGTCCATCATGCATTCAATTCTGGTATAAACATCAATCATGCATGGATTAATTTTATAACATTAATGTGGGTATCTTTATTTGCTAAACTTACATTTCTTATATATTTACATATGAAGCACCTCGGCTATCTTTTTCCGTTTATTATATGCGAGAAACAACTCTTGTTTTTCGACTTCTAAATTCTTTAATGTGGGTCTTAGCATGGGAATTAGGGTCCGTTTGAAGCAGCTTGCGCGTTTCAGGATAAACTGCTTATCCTGAAACGCGGCTCGCGGGCCGGCCACAAGGGTCGACCCGCGGCCTGCGTTTAGTGCAAAAACCCAAACGTAGTTTCTGAAAAGCTGATAAAAAGCGTGAACCAAACGGTACGGCGGCGTTTTAAAAATGCCGCCCGCACTTATAAGCTGCCCCAAACAGACCCTTAATGAAATGTGGAAATTGAGATAAACGGAGTGTTAATTTTGATGTGTTAAATGAATTACTAGTGCTTTATACGTAAGAAATGTAAGTTTAGGTGTGAAATATGTTAATATAGAAGTTTTTGGTGCTAGGCATGTAAGAACCCCAAATGTAAAATAAAAGGTTGGCGTTTGGAGATATAGATATATAAAAATTAAGTGGGATGCATGTAAATGCGTCTAAGTAATATTAGTATTTTGTATTTAGATTCTTGAAGCTAGATACATTTTAAATATACTATAGTTAGGGATGTCAAAACATCTCTTTGAACGTGATTGTGTTCGATTTGTTCGTTGAGCAAATGAGCCGAACACAAAATTTTTTTTGGGCTCGATATATAAATGAGCCAAACACGAATGAACAAATTGTTTGTGTTTGACTCGTTTTTCGAAATAATTAAATTACATAAAGTTATGCTGCGTATGCCATCCTCAGTGTAAGCAAAAATTTTTCTGTGCGGACTCCTGACGTAGCTGTACGTGCGGCTCAGGGTATTCCTGAGTTATTTTCAGGTTATTTCTTTGTTTTTTTCATTAATCCCGAAATAACCCAAAAATAATCCGCGGTCTTTATTTTTTGGGTTATTTTTTCCCGAATTATTAAAAATAACACAAAAACAACCTAAAAATAACTCAGAAATAACCTGCAGCACAGATAAATATACATCAAGTATTCAAACAGAAAATACACGCCAGTGTAAGCCCCCCTCTGATTCAGTCTTACAATTTCGAGCGAATTAGGGTCCGATGCGGGCACCGAAATGGTTTTATACGTGCTGGCCGGGTCTTACAATTTCCCACTCCTCGCCTCTCTCTCTTCTTCTCCAAGAAGCATAACGAGAAGGTCCAAAACCCTCACCAAAACCCTACGAACATCCTCTCTCTCCTCTTCAGGCGATCGAGCCCAGGCCGAACCATTGAGCAAAGATGAGCACCGTGGACAAGATGCTGATCAAAGGCATACGGAGCTTCGATCCGGAGAACAAGCATGTCATCGCCTTCTTCAGGCCCCTCACCCTCATCGTTGGCCCCAATGGCGCCGGCAAAACCGTACACACACAAAATCTTCTTCTCTATTGATCTCGTGTCCTTTTTCAGAATTCTTATCTCTCATTTTNTCCGGAGAACAAGCATGTCATCGCCTTCTTCAGGCCCCTCACCCTCATCGTTGGCCCCAATGGCGCCGGCAAGACCGTACACACACAAAATCTTCTTCTCTATTGATCTCGTGTCCTTTTTCAGAGTTCTTATCTCACATTTTTCTCTGTCTTTGATCGAAGACTATTATCGAATGCCTTAAGCTCGCGTGCACCGGGGAGCTGCCTCCCAACTCGCGCTCCGGCCACAGCTTCATCCATGACCCCAAGGTCTAGCCTCTCACGCTCAAAACGCTTATGTGATGTTTTGGAGTTGGTGGGCTGTGCTTGTTTGTTATTCACGAAATGCCCTGNCGGGGAGCTGCCTCCCAACTCGCGCTCCGGCCACAGCTTCATCCATGACCCCAAGGTCTAGCCTCTCACGCTTAAAACGCTTATGTGATGTTTTGGAGTTGGTGGGCCGTGTTTGTTTGTTATTCACGAAATTTCCTTTTTGATAGGTTTTGGGGGAGACTGAGACTAAGGGGCAGATCAAGCTCCGGTTCAAGACTGCTGCTGGCAAGGATGTGGTGTGCATACGCTCCTTCCAGCTTACACAGAAAGCTTCCAAGATGGAGTTCAAAGCTCTAGAGAGTGTACTCCAGACTATCAACCCTCTCACTGCAGAGGTTCTGCCGCGACTCTTTTTTTCCACTTTAGAAATTGTATGAGATCAAAGGAACTTTACTTTTTCTCATGAAGATTGTTGTTTTTTTGTGATTTATGGGGTAATTTTCAGAAGGTATGCCTCAGTTATAGATGCGCTGACATGGATAGGGAGATTCCGGCTCTGATGGGTGTCTCCAAAGCTGTCCTTGATAATGTCATATTTGTCCACCAGGATGACTCCAATTGGCCACTACAGGATCCATCAACACTGAAGAAGAAATTTGATGACATATTCTCCGCCACTCGGTATTTTATGTCCACTTCCACTTTTTTTGTTCTTCAATTGAGTGTATGAATAGTTCTTGTAAAGAATTTACTGTCTGTTTTTATGGATAGAATAATCGGCTCCTTTTTTTTGGGAAGATTTACATACACACATATATATCTCAATTCCTATTTATTTACATATCTTACAACTAAACTTCAATTTTTACATACATGCAACTTTACCTATGCATGAATAATCCTATTTTAATTTTTAAAAGTAAAAATGGTGGTATTTTTGATGTGATATGAAATATTTGAGTGGGGTAAATGTAATAAGTAAAATTTAAGTATTAGTTATGTAAATTCATAAGAATTAGGCGGTATGTATGGAAATGCCCCGGGTTTTCTTTGACATAAACCGCCTTTACATTGGCTTTTCTAGATTTTAGGTTAATCTTTTGAGAAAGTATGTGTTGTGCTGGTTTTCTCGAACAATATTTCATGCATAAGCTGTGTAGGACTGGACCGAGGCTTCTCATGTTGATTAATTACTATGTAAATAGCCTTTGTTGAAATTTAGAATAATGCGAAATAAAGTAGACTACTTGATTTTTTTTCATTGATACGAACGAGAGTATAAATAATCCTTCCAAGAATGTATAATAGAAAAAATAATAAAAAAATAAATGATATGAAATGAAAGATATATCACTTGATATATCCAATATTTAATTCATATTAATTATTAGGAGCTATATGAAATAACATAAAATAAGAAAACAAATAATTCTTAATCCAAGGAAATAAATATAAAATAGGAAAAGAAATATCTCATTAATTATAAGGAAATAATTTATTGATTATAACTTCTTGCAGGAATTAATTAATTCCTATTATAATTTCTAACGCTCCCCCTCAAGTTTGAAATGTATGTTCATAATTCCTGATTTGCTGAGTAATATCGAAAATTAAGAAGCGTTTAGTGGTTTTGTGAAAATGTCCGCTGACTGCTCTAAAGTGGACACTTGAGTCAACTTTATCATTCCTTCTTGAACCTTCTCCTGTATGAGAGGACAATCAATCTCTATGTGCTTTGTTCGCTCATGATGTACCAAGTTCGATGCGATGTGAAGTACTACTTGGTTAGCTTTGAAAACAAAATTTTTTGGATTATCGAATTTGCTAGATTCAGACTTGGCTGAATTTTGAGTTTTATCTGTCATGTGTTTCGACATAGAAAGAAGATAAATTGTCGAATTTGCTAGATTCAAGTTTGACTGAATTTTGAGTTTTGTCTGCCATGTGTTTCAACATAGAGAGAAGTATATTCAAGTTTGACTGAAAATTGAGTTTTGTCAGCCATATGTTTCAGCATAAAGAGAAGTAGATTCAAGCTTGACTGAAAACATAGCTCCTCCAGATGCTTGTGCAAGAAAAAATACTGCAGAAGAAATGACCGGTGATGGATTTCGCCGACATTGTCCGATCGACGAAGTGATATCTCCGACGAGATGATGATGAGGCGGGTGGCGACATCGCTGGTGTCGCCATGGCTAGAGCCTCTGCTCACAACCCCCTTCTCGATTTGTTCGACTCTTGCGGATGCTGCGCACAACAAATGCAGCATGTCCTGTCTCGACTGCGGGGCGCTGGCTCTGGTGCATTCTGCCTCTATCGTCGCTCGGAGCAACATGTCGGGCATCGCGTGATTCAGATACAACGGTTGTTTTATCACGATGTGGTTTTTGTGGCGGAGATCCATAAGGTTCTGAAGATCGGGGGAGTTCACACGTATGTGATCAAGTGCGCCAGAGTGCTCTACCTCAATGAGTGGCCCCAACCACATACTAGCGGTAAGGGTGCATCCCCGCACAAGTGTGAAATATGCGCTCAATCCCTGCTCGATCACTTATGGTTCTGCTCGCTGGGTTGCAATTTAGTGGGAATTAAGGGTAATGGTGATGCGACCTTCGTGCCGCCGGAGGATGAGGAAGAAGAGAGGCCAGCGGTGAGCAATGCCGGTGGAAGAAGTTGGCGTTGGGAAGAGGGAGCAGAGGAGGAGCAGAACAAGACGGGTAGGTTACGTGACTTCCGATTCAAGAAGGGCCGACCAACAGACAAAAATTGTAGGGAGAGAAGGAGAAAAAAAATGTTGTTTCAAAGACCAAGATGGGTGCCCCTCTCTTCCCGCATAGAGGATGACAGGAACGGAGTCGACAATTCTTAAAGAAAGACTGGTGGCTAGAGTATGAAATTAGGCTATGATACCATGTTGAAATTCAGAATAATGCAGAATAAAGTGGAATACTTGATTTTTTTTCATTGATATGAACGGAGGTGTAAATAACCCTTACAAGAATTCTATAATAAGAAAAATAATAAAAAAGAAATGATATGAAAGGAAAGATATATCACATGATATCTCCAATATTCAATTCATATTAATTATTAGGAGATATAATAAATAACATAAAATAGTAAAATAAATAATTCATAATCCAAGGAAATAATTATAAAATAGGACGAGAAGTATTTTCTTAATTCTCAGGAAATAATTTATTCATCAAACTTCTTACAGGAATAAGTTATTTTCTATTATAATTCATAACAGCCTAGCATATATCAATGTGTAGCTTCATTATCCTACGTACTTAGAGATTAATTTGCTCGCACACGAGCTGCATTTTTTTAGGGTCATTTATATACATACCACACATCCTATGTATTTACTATCCAACACCTAAACTTTACTTTTTTACATTTCTATTAACTATATCGATTACATCACATCTAAAGTAATGCAATTTTAACTTGTAAAAAGTGAAATAGACATTTTTTGTGCATATGTAAGGCGGCACATATATAAAAAATTGAAGTTTAGGATATGTAAATACACAAGAATTGGGTGGTATGTATGTAAATCTTCCTTTTTTTTTACTTGCTTTTGTCCTTGTTTCTAAAATTGAATGTTACAGAAAACACATGTAAGGAATGCGACAGATTAATTCATTCTCTTTTTTGGTTATTCTTAGCACATGAAGTTTGAAATTTTATATCTTGCTAAATTATTATAGGAACTTTCTATATTATTCTATTGGTCGACTGACAGAAAAGCCAATAACAAAAAAAAAAAAAAGATCTATGAGGATATATTTGTGAATAGAATAAGGCTAAAATTTTCATTCCACAAGGGCAGTTAAAAATGCCACATGAGTCTGGTAAACAGATGTCTTAATTTGATATGTTGGGTTTGGGCTTTCTAAATTTATTTTCACAAGGGAACTGTGTGAGGTGTTAATAAGTAAACATAAATTGGGCATGCCCTTGGGAAGGAACGGACGGGAATCAAATATGTACAAGACTTGTCTTATGGATAAGATTCCCCACTAAATTAATGCAGTCAAATTTTCATTTTTGGGTTCAAATGCTTGAGTAATTCTTAGAAGATGTGTATAGTTTCAATTTGTTATTTTTACTTTTGTAGCCGTTTTTTAAAATTAGATGTCTGCGTGTAACAGGATCATATTGATTAATTTTATGGGTTTTCTTTCTTTTTTTGGGTCAGTTCTATGGAACTTTTGTTTACATGGTATCTGTTTAATGTTCTTTATTCAAAGGTCTCATTTTTTGCATCTTTATGATCATTTGTTATTGGTTGTACGACCGTATCATCTCTGTTGTCTCTAACCTTCAGATGCTTCTCTCCAGTTATACGAAAGCCTTAGAGGTCATCAAAAAGCTTCACAAGGATCAAGCACAAGAGATAAAGACATATAAACTGAAATTGGAGAATCTGCAAACTCTTAAAGATGCAGCATATAAGGTTATTTTTACTGGTTTTCTCGTTGATTTTTCTTTTCCGGCATTCTCAATCACTTAGTTTTAAAATTGTTTTTTGTCTTACGTCGGGATACAATTTGGAAATAATGGGGTTTAAAGCAAAGCTTACTTCCATTTTCTATATTTTTGGCCTTTTTTATTGCTGGTAAGTGAATGTCTTATGCTATTGTTGTTCGCTGCTACATGTTATTTTTTTCTTTAGTGTACTATAAAACGGATTGATATTTTAGCTCCTCATCAAATTAAAGTATTCATTTGAACTAAACAAAAATTGAATATGGAAATAAAAGAGCTGTATGACTTTATAATGTTTTGACTTTATAATTTGTTAGGACGTTCCCTCATTCTAAATAGGTGGAGACAAAGGCAAATTGTTATTCGTTTTTAAGGATAATACTGGGTTGTAAAAAATTGTTTGAGTTTGTTATTGTTGATAAATGATAATTTTTGGTTAAAATTTTTATTTGATATGCATTTGAATAATCTTATCTAAAGTGTTATAAACATGAGAACAAAAATTGAAAGTCATGCGTTGGCCTATGAGTTTTGAATATTAGTAAGCCTTGGGTGATTGTTGCTGTGTTGCATAAGATGCTAAAAGAAGTGATTGTTATGACCTCATCTAATTGTGCATAAGTTATGACAACCAATTGAATGTATTAATAACCCCACCTTGGAACTTTACTAATCAAATTGGATTTGGGTGATTTTGAATTTCCCAAATCAAAACATACAAGATAACTTTTGACTCAATAGAGATCAACTTAGTTAACACTGACCATTGTAATGAAGTGGCCTAAAATATTTTATTCATTCAATTATAGATATTCTAATATACCACAGAGTTCACATTCATAACATTCTTCTTATATATTACCTTAGCATGCTTCAATGCTTATATCAAAATTTTACATCAGAATAAAGGGTAATAAATTTTTAATTTTCTCACTTAGGATCAATCCCGTCCTTTATTCTACTACTTTTAGCAATATCTAAAAGAATAATGCGGTGAGCTATACTCAAAGTAAGATAAACAATTCTAATACACAATTCAAATTATCAGAGAAAGAGAATCATATGATGTAAAAATCATAAATTTGATGTAAGGATTAGAATGTATTCGTAGATTTGCTTAATGCATCACATATAAACATTACAAAGTAAGTTTATTTGAATAATGACACAACATAGTAATGGAGGTAATGTTACTAAGGGAGTTTCTTAAAAGAAATATTAAATGTTCAATCATAATACACGATGCATATTATGATAGTCAAGTGCACTAATTTCAATATGCTAGATTAGTCATAGTATATCATTCATTTATTTTTTTTAGTTTATTTCTTAATTTAGTAAACTATATTTCAGCCTTATAATGTATGAATATTTAGATTTATCTGCCATCATAAGGTAGTTGGCTATATCAGATTCACAACTAACCCAAACCGTGAGCTAACATTAAAAGTTCAATGAAGTTCGAGTGTAATACATCATTATCACTATTGAACTATCATTCAAATCTCAAAGAGGTTGAGGATCTCTCTCTTCCATAGGGGTTCACCTTGTAAGTTTATTGCCACTCCCGTGTCATTGCCAATTTATCCACTTGCATTATTTCTATTAAGCTCATTGCATTCTTTTTTCATCATAGAACATTTGAATATATATGCTATACATCATGAACTATGTTAATCGACAGTATTTATCGTTTTAAAGTACTCATAGCCTTCTTTTAAAATGCATCATTTTAATAAATTGTTAACATATCCTAATATTTTAAATACTTGCTTTGCATAATTTAAAATTGTTGCATGATTTTTTAATCATGAATGATAGGACAAAATATTTACTTCGCAAAACAAAAACTATATTTGAATTAGCTTACATTCAAGTCAAATTTGCTTCTAGAATTAGAAATTGAGTATCTTACACACATTGGTCAACAACCTGATAAGTTTTCTTACACTGATCGGCCTTAAATTTTAATTTTTTTTTATACAATCAACAAAATATGGATTTTTTTATTACATCTATATTCTAACTTACAACTCAAATTTAAAATCAACTTATTTCTTAAATTGATCTCCCCCATTCATGTATTAATACCTATCAAACTTGAATCAATGTTGTTTCATTGAAGAAAATATGAAAAATAAAATATTCCGCAAGANTTTAAAATCAACTTATTTCTTAAATTGATCTCCCCCATTCATGTATTAATACCTATCAAACTTGAATCAATGTTGTTTCATTGAAGAAAATATGAAAAATAAAATATTCCACAAGAAAACATAGCCTTAGTCTTCATCTTCCCTTTTTATCTCTACAGCTCATATCTCACACCAAAACTGCACAGTTATTCATTCTTTCATTGACTGACAGATGCAGAGCTTAGTGCAATTGCAAAAGGAAAATTGCACGTTTGGGCTAACTGTATGTTAATACAACGAACAGTTATATTAAAATACGCCTAGGCTAAATATTTTACACACACACATATGTATGTATTGATCTTGGAGTTAACCTACAATAATGGGAAAAACAAACATGATTACTGAAATCAAATATGAAATTACAACCATACAAACTGAAATAGGAAATAACAATAAACACGACACACAACACGGGACTAGGGTGACTCTAAGGTGGCGGTGGTGGCTGTTGGGAGGTTGGAAAGGTGACGGTAAGTTAGGGAAGTGGAGAAAGGGGGCCGGATACAACTAGGACACAACAGGTATTTGCTTCTTGCAACAAGTAGGTTGGTGGGCTGGGTAGCACGGAAAACAGCGGTTAGAGGAAGGTCTTTGGGATATGGTGGCTAAGCGTGAATGCTGGAACAACAGGGAGAACAACAACACGGAATGAGAGGAGCGACTAGAAAGGCTGGACGGGTGGGAACTAACAAGAGGGGATTGGGAGGGGTGGCAGGGAGGTCGGGGACTGCAGAAAAAGAGCTAGGAGCTACTGTTCTAGACGACCGCAGCAGAGGAGGGATGCGTGGCAGTGGAGTGGAGGGACCCGAAGGTGTTGGAGAAGTATAATCATTACATTNGATTGGGAGGGGTGGCAGGGAGGTCGGGGACCGCAGAAAAAGAGCTAGGAGCTACTGTTCTAGACGACCGCAGCAGAGGAGGGATGCGTGGCAGCGGAGTGGAGGGACCCGAAGGTGTTGGAGAAGTATAATCATCACATCGAGAGCGAAATATAGTCGAAGTATCACTCGACCCTTTGATACAACCCTACTAGAGATATGGACAGCTATCCCAAACAAGCTCAAGCGAAAAATTGACCTAAAAAAAGANACCCTACTAGAGATATGGACAACTATCCCAAACAAGCTCAAGCGAAAAATTGACCTAAAAAAAGAAAAAAAACAATATAAATAGTTGTAGGGTAAATTGGAGTGGACCCCACTCCCAATAAGGGGAAATTTCCTGCCTGGAAGCACTTACTGGTCTGTTCTATGCTTGGACCAAATCGCTCCTGACACGACAATTACTGTGCCAAGGCTGCTCTCAATATCGGAGTTAACCGAAACCACATAGGAAAATCAAGTATTATTACTGAAAACAAATATAAGGCTACAACCAACACATTTGAAAGGGAAAATACAACATAAACAAAAACAACTAGAGTGCATCCAACTAATGGTGGTGGTGGTCGACGAGGGTGGAAGATGGCCCAGGGTGGAAAGGCAGTTGGAAAGCAAAAAACTGCAACGCGGTTGTTTCCTCAGTTCGGAAAATAAGCAAACAACAGAGAGTAATATGAGAGGATTGCCCAACATAATGAAAACATGGATGGAGGGCTGAAATGGCAGCAATAGCTAAGGGGTGTTGGACAACAACAAATGGCTGGAAAGGGCGATATTGGGTTGTGGCAGCACGGGAGGAGGGTGGCGACAACGACGGGGAGGAGTTGCGGAAAGGGCTGGAATGAGGGAAACGACTGGTCAGGCTGTAGAACAACATAAAATAGCCGAGAACAACTATTCGGGGTGGCGTTAGTGATCGGGAATGACAACAAAAAAAGTGGATAAGCGTGCAAAAGAGAGGGCTTTCCCGGGCCTTCGATTGCAAGGGGGAATGGCAGACAACGAAGACAAGCAGTTGAAATGAGTGGCAGCCAGTTGGGATGTGGCCGGAAAGCATGAAAACAAGTGAAGTTGGTGCCGGCTGGAGTTGCATGGAGACAACGAGAGTGATGTCCGGTGGTTCCAACAACGAGGAAAGGCGGCAGTGACAACAAAGGGAGGGTTGCAGAGGATGAAAATTCTAGAATAAATAACTTCAAGGGATCGGATTACAGCTAGAGCACCTTTTTATCCTTGGGAGATGGTGCCAACTCAGACGAGTTACAGTCATAAGACCGTATCGCTTTCAGATACAACCTTAGATGGGGAAAATTAGAAGTCGATGACTGTTCTGATAGATAGATAAAAATTTAAAACTTGAACACATGAATCAAATATATAAGCCCTAGATAATTAGGGTGGGGCCCATTGTAGAAAGGAGGGACCTGGTTGGCTTTCTCTCTTTCCTAGATCAATCAGTCAAGCACTGTAATTGCGAGGACCCCATGCACACGCGTCTCGTGTCCAAAGTGGGAGAAGCTCTCACATTCTGCGTCCCATGTCAAACGTTATCATGTGAGTTTCCTTGGGGTTGGAGGAGTTTTGACCTCATCCGTCCAAGCTTTTGTCTCCTCGTAGTATGGCGTCCGGTCAATCACGTTGAAAGTGATAACAACGTAGCAATCTCCGAATAACTCAATTATATAGGTATTGTCATTCCAAAACATATCTTGATAGAATAGTTATCCATTTTGTTTTGGCACAATCATAACTGGAACTGTACGTGGATGGGTATCCTCATGAATCAATCTTTAAACCATTAAATCTAAACTTGACTTCTTCCACTCCTTGTACTCGTCTGAGTGTATTTGATAAACAAGTATGTAATGATGAATCAACTCTAATATGAAATTTATGACAAGTTGGACCACATCGAAGTATTGCTGCTCGAAGATCTCCTTTTCTTCTTTGGTAGGACACAAATTTCATTGAGAAATTTTCTGCTTCACCAAGCTCATAAGACACTTTCTAAAGCTGTGGTTCTTCCCTCTTGTCTAGCTATCTATTGGTGGTCATATTGCTGAATTAAAAAATGTTTGAATAACTCCATATAATCTTCCCAAGGTGGCACAAATGTGCCTCATCTCAGATATGTAGGAGAGACAACTCAAGAAGCAGTCTATATATATGAAAAGTCTGAATTTCTTTTAAATGGAGTTTTCATGTGTTTGGTGTTGATTCTTGGAACCAATGAATTTTTCAGACATCCAATACTAGTCCTACTAATACTCCTCTCAACGCTGGCAGAAAGGAGGTTTCTGGCATCTAACATGATACTTTGCATGAGCACTACCTCAGACTCACTATTTTCTAGAACAACCTTGATTAATCCAACTTGATCCTCTCTTGTGGGATTATCTTGAATCACCAACGTCTCTACGTCATTGAATGACAATTGAGAATTCTCTCTGAAATTTTCATCTTCTCGCAGATCACTGTTTATATTTTCAACTGCTCCTTAGAAAATGTATTATAAGCTGCTTACCAGTTTTGTACTTTATTTTTGGCTTGTTATTGTGCATTTTGAGGGCTTATTNATAAATAGTTGTAGGGTAAATTGGAGTGGACCCCACTCCCAATAAGGGGAAATTTCCTGCCTGGAAGCACTTGCTGGTTTGTTCTATGCTTGGACCAAATCGATCCTGACACGACAATTACTGTGCCAAGGCTGCTCTTGATATCGGAGTTAACCGAAACCACATAGGAAAATCAAGTATTATTAGTGAAAACAAATATAAGGCTACAACCAACACATTTGAAAGGGAAAATACAACAACATAAACAAAAACAACTAGAGTGCATCCAACTAATGGTGGTGGTGGTCGACGAGGGTGGAAGATGGCCCAAGGTGGAAAGGCAGTTGGAAAGCAAAAATCTGCAACGTGGTTGTTTCCTCGGTTCGGACAATAAGCAAACAACAGAGAGTAATATGAGAGGATTGCCCAACATAATGACAACATGGATGGAGGGCTGAAATGACAGCAGTAGCTAAGGGGTGTTGGACAACAACAAATGGCTGGAAAGGGCGATATTGGGTTGTGGCAGCATGGGAGGAGGGTGGCGACAACAACGGGGATGAGTTGCGGAAAGGGCTGGAATGAGGGAAACGACTGGTCAGGCTGTAGAACAACATAAAATAGTCGGGAAAAACTATTTGGGGTGGCGTGAGTGAGCGGGAATGACAACGAAAAAAGTGGATAAGCGTGCGAAAGAGAGGGCTTTCCCGGGCCTTTGACTGCAAGGGGGAATGGCAGACAACGAAGCAGGTGAAATGAGTGGCAGTCAGTTGGGATGTGGCCGGAAAGCATGAAAACAAGTGAAGATGGTGCCGGCTGGAGTTGCATGGAGACAACGAGAGTGATGTCCGGTGGTTCCAACAACGAGGAAAGGCGGTGGTGAAAACAAAGGGAGGGTTGCAGAGGATGAAAAATCTAGAATAAATAACTTCAAGGGATCGGATTACAACTAGAGCACCTTTCTATCCTTGGGAGATGGTGCCAACTCAGACGAGTTACAGTCGTAAGACCGTATCGCTTTCAGATACAACCTTAGATGGGGAAAATTAGAAGTCGATGACTGTTCTAATAGATAGATAAAAATTTAAAACTTGAACACATGAATCAAATATATAAGCCGTAGATAATTAGGGTGGGGCCCATTGTAGAAAGGAGGGAGCTGGTTGGCTTTCTCTCTTTCCTAGATCAATTAGTCCAAGCACTGTAATTGCGAGGACCCCACGCACGCGCGTCTCGTGTCCAAAGTGGGAGAAGCTCTCACATTCTGCGTCCCATGTCAAATGTTATCATGTGAGTTTCCTTGGGGTTGGAGGAGCTTTGACCTCATCCGTTCAAGCTTTTGTCTCCTCGTAGTATGTCGTCCGGTCAGTCACGTTGAAAGTGATAACAACATAGCAATCTCCCAATAACTCAATTATATAGGTATTGTCATTCCAAAACATATCTTGATAGAATAGTTATCCATTTTGTTTTGGCACAATCATAACTGGAACTGTACGTGGATGGGTATCCTCATGAATCAATCTTTAAACCATTAAATCTAAACTTGACTTCTTCCACTCCTTGTACTCGTCTGAGTGTATTTGATAAACAAGTATGTAATGATAAATCAACTCTAATATGAAATTTATGACAAGTTGGACCACACCAAAGTATTGCTGCTCGAAGATCTCCTTTTCTTCTTTGGTAGGACACAAATTTCATTGAGAAATTTTCTGCTTCACCAAGCTCATAAGACACTTTCTAAAGCTGTGGTTCTTCCCTCTTGTCTAGCTATCTATTGGTGGTCACAATGCTGAATTAAAAAATGTTTGAATGACTCCGTATAATCTTCCCAAGGTGGCACAAATGTGCCTCATCTCAGATATGCAGGAGAGACAACTCAGGAAGCAGTCTATATATATGAGAAGCCTGAATTTCTTTTAAATGGAGTTTTCATGTGTTTGGTGTTGATTCTTGGAACCAATGAATTTTTCGGACATCCAATACTAGTCCTATTAATACTCCTCTCAACGCTGGCAGAAAGGAGGTTTGTGGCATCTAACATGATACTTTGCATGAGCGCTACCTCAGACTCACTATTTTCTAGAGCAAGCTTGATTAATCTAACTTGATCCTCTCTTGTGGGATTATCTTGAATCACTAGCGTCTCTACCTCGTTGAATGACAATTGAGAATTCTCTCTAAAATTTTCATCTTCTCGCAGATCACTGTTTATATTTTCAACTGCTCCTTAGTCATGAAAGAGATCATTATCCGATTGTTCAATCTAATTTAATATGCCAAAATTATGGCTCTTGAAAAATTTTATGACTAGGATAGATTTAAGAATAATGGTTCGATCCACATGTTCCTAACTCTGAATCAGTTTCTCCTTAAACGGTTTCAACTTGGATGTTCCCCTAATTATGCATTGATTGTGAGATGGGGTTGAATCTTGCCTGAAAGATGTGGTTGTTGCTTGATGATGTGATTTCTCAACTTTTGAAGTTGGATTCTGAACATCCGGTCTGTGGTGAGTTGGTAGATATTAATGCTGTATCTCCTGTTTCATCTTGGACTAGCTAGTAATTTTACTCATCTCTTTTTGCTGTCCAAGAATCTTCAAGTTTGCCCATCACTGAAATGCTCTCTTCCTTAACTTGCTGGCAACAATTTTCACCATTCTGTCTGGGCTGATGTCCAGACGCTTAAAGACACATTTTGCGGTTTAAAGTCACTCTATGACCTCGTCTGGAACCATATGACTGTTGAAATATGACATACACTGTTATTTCAAAATCCTGACTTCTCAAATATTTCAGGTTAAATCTTTGGGTAGAGGTTTTTCATCCCTGGAATTTGCATGGTGGAAGATATTCACTCCATTCTTTCGATTAGTTGGTCATCGTTGTGGCTAAGGGTCACCCGTCTGATTGTTTTCCTTTCCTCAATTTCATTTTTCCATTGTAGCACTCGACAAAGTTGTCATTTTATCTCTTCCATGGTAAACTCCTGATCGACGTCTGTCACTTATCTTCTTGGTGGCATGATTAAGGTTTGACCCGTTTGGGTGTGGGCAGGTGGAATGAGGGGTGTAATGGTGATGTTGGGTGGGAAAAAATTTTTTTTGGTTGGACATCTGGGGGAAGTTAGAAACTTTAATGTATGACTCAAGTTAGACCAGCTTCGATACCAAATGATTCCGGATTGAACCCAAACTATAATAGGAAAAATAATATTATTACTGAAACTAAATGGTAGGTTTCAACCAACTCACTTGAAAGGGAAAATACAAAAAAAAAAAACACAAACAAACACAACTAGAGCGCCTCCCAAGGACGGTGGTGTTGGCCAATGAGGGTTTGGAAGGTGGAGCGGGGGTTAAAAAGGTGATTGCCAAGCAGAAATTAAAAAGGTGGTTGTTTCCCTAGTGTCAGACAACAAGCAAACATCAGGAGTGATGTGAGACGGCTGCCCTAGGTGATGACTGCAAGGATGGAGGGCTAAAATGGTGGTGGCAACAAAGAGGACTGGTTGGTTAGTAGTGGAATGGCTTGAAAGGCTGTTTTGGGTTGCGACTGCAAGGGAGGCGGATGGCGACAATGAAAGGGATAAGGTCTGGCAATGGCAACAAGCTGGAATGAGGGAAATGACTGGTTGGGCTGGAAATGAGGTTCTGGGTTTTGACAACACGAGAGGATGATGGCAGTAGTGAAGAGGAGTTGTGACAATGACAACAAGCTGGAATGAGGGAAATGGTTGGCCAGATGGTTGGAACAACAGAAAACAACTGAGAAAAGTTGTTTAAGGTGGTGACAACAAGCAGGAATGACAGTGACAATGGTGGGAAAGCATGGGACAACAAAGGGAGGGTTGTCTTTGGGATGGAACAATGAGGGGGGATGGCTGGATATTGAAGACGGGCGACTGGAATGAGTGGCAACAAGGTAGGAGGTGGCTGGAAAGGATGTCAACAGGTGGAGGAGGTGGTGGATGGCAGTTAGAGTTGTAGGAAGACAACATGAGTGTTGCCTGGTGGTTCCAACAGTGAGGATAGGCGGCGACAGCGAAGACATGGTTGGGAGGATGTGAAATCGATGATAAATATCTCCAAGGGATCAAATTATAGTCGTAATACCATTCTATTTCTGCGAAATGGTCAATACCTCGGATGAGTTACAAAGAAACACCTTCTTGACTTCAGATAAAACCATGGAAGGGTAACATCGAGAATTGTGTCTTGACTGATACACAAACAAAAATTAAAAATCTAAATACCAGAATCAGATATATAAGCTCTAATAGATTAGAATAGGGCAGAAGACAAAAAGGAGTCATCTAATCCTTGAAATGAGCCGGTTGGCTTTCGTTACACTGGAATCACAAGGACCTCATGCACGTGCGTCCCTGTCGGTCAACTTTTTGTTGATTTTTGAAAATTTTTAAAATGATTTTGAAATTTTAATTTAATATAAAATGTATATAGTTTGAATTTTGAAAGTAGCGTGTTTTAATTTAAAAAAAATGAGACCAAATGGATCACATTCGTCCAATAGTTTGCATAATAGTGTCCGATACCGTGAATACTACAAATATCTGAAAGGTGAGTGTATATCTCGACGGTAGACCCAATTCTGCAAACTCTGAGCTTTATGACATCCGTTTGGCATGCGAACCTTTTTTATGTGTGACTGACAAGTTCCTCTATTTAATATAAATATTAAATAGAGTTTATTTTACCTGAGTTTCAAGTTTACTATATAGGCAAGTCCCTATAGTTAATTACATCCCAAATGACAGGGCCACTTGAGAAAACTCTCGATAGTGATCAGAGGTACTAGTATTCAAGATTTTAAGGTTTAGGTTTTCACGGTAAGACGTAGAAAAAACAAATGGGGGTGACTCAAGTAAGAATAATTATTTTCAGGAGTACAAAATAAAGAGAAGGTAAGAGATGTCACAGATCATGAGGAGAGTCCTCAGTGACTTCCCAAACTATCTAATGTGGCTGGATTTTGGAGACGATGTTATTTAGGTGTTTAATCCTGTCAATTTTATTATTTGAGATTTACACTTGTATGATAACTGTTATGCAAATAGCTCGTAAAGAGATGAGTGTTTACGTCGTAACGAACAACATCCTCAGAACCAAAAGTAAATTAGGACTTACACTGCACGACATAGTTGTGCAGAAGCCTAAAAAAAGGGATGAGGATTTACGTTGCGTTAGACGAGCTACTTCGAAGTCTTGTGGGTTGTGAATTAGACTAAGGAGAGAGTTTAGCTGGTGTAGACTTATTTTGCTGTTGTAGAATGAAAATCACCTCAATTTGTAGTCTACTCCAAGCTCCATCCAGTGCAACCCATGATGCTCCAAGATCCTGTTGTAGAGATGACTCTAGGGTTTAAGTGTTTGAGATTGGTGATTTATGTTTCTCAGTTTTTGTGTCAAAGTTTGATTTTATTTTGTTTCAGTTTTGGTTTCAGTTCTGGTTTTGCATGCAGAATAATCAAATTGCAGGTAAATAAAATGTATTTGAAAGGTAAAATGCAGTAAAGTAAAATGCTGTAGATAAACTGTAAAAGAGTACCTGGGCATCTACTACTGTTGCGTGATTAGTACTACTATGATTTGTAGTAGATTTAAACACATGTAAGAAAAATAAATAAGGCGAGAAAACCCAGCATGAAAGTCAGAAAAACGAGTTGTAGAAATTATAAGCTAAAGAAATTCTTAACCACATATGAAAGACCAAGACTGAGTGTAAAACAATGGTAGAAGTGAGGGCTCAGAGGCGGACTGTGTGCTTTCCGATCTTGAACAAGAGTTATCATCCCGACAATCTAGAGAAGACAATCCTTAATCTTAATTCAAGTGATTAGCCGCGGACCTTTATAAATTTTCATATAAAAATTCTTTGATTTTCATGCAAAAGCTTTTGTTTAAGTCCTTTTCATGCAGAGTTCTTTTTAACATGCAAAAGAGATTTTTGTTTTATTTTTATAAATATTTTGTGAAGTTGTGTAGCTCACAGGCAAATCACTTTAATCGTGCTAGAACTACTGACAACCTAAGAGCGTCAGGGGCAACGATCCCACAAAGAATCGACGAATAGTATCATTGATTCTTTCCTCTTTCTTATTGAAGATCCTTGAGGTAAGAGATACTATTATAATAATCTCACTTTGTATTCCTTGTTTAAGCACACTTAAGCAATATCATCATCGCCCTCGCCTCTTAGACTCTAGACTTATCATAGTCCGATGATCCATATGTGGCATTAACAAATTTCCCCAATTGCCAAGAGGATTTAAGTATCATATCCAAGCTCAAATCCCGGTGTATTGAGTTTCACTGTAGATTAAGTCATTGCGGGAATTCCAATATTGATTTAATTAAGGAAGAATGAACTACTTCTCGGTGCATCCTCATGTCCAGTGTCTTAATCAGTTTGTGAATCAGGGTCAAATATTAAGTTTCATTATTTATTCAAAAATTAGGTGGATGAACGCTCACCTAGGGCGTGCTCCTAAAATCTAGGAAGCCTACACTGAAAAATAGGTAGATGAGCTCTCACCTAGGGTGTGCTCCTAAAATCTAGAAGGCCTACACTGAGAATTAGGTAGATGGGCTCTCACCTAGGACGTGCTCCTAAAATCTAGGAAGCCTTCACTTTAACTTGTGCTTAAAGTGATTTAAAGTGTTATACCCTCAATTAAGCGTTTTCCAACTATTTCTCAAATATTTCTAAGTGTCTTCCAATTAATTAAAACAGAAATTCTCATTTTTTGACTTAACCATGCAAAAATAAATAAAACAAAAGGAGGCTGACCCATTTCCAAAACTAGTAAAGCCGGAGAGAAAAAAAGTGGTAGGTGGGTCAGCCTAGAAGCGTTTAAATGATAATCAAGTGAAACCCAAAACAGTAAATAAAACTCCCCAAATCCAGCCCCAAAACAATAGACAAATCTCTCCAAATCCAGCCCCAAAACACTAAATAAAGCTCTCAAACTCCAGCCCCAAAATAGTAAATAGAGCTATCAAAATCAGCCCAAAAAACAGTGAATATCAAAATCCAACCCCAAAACAGTAAATAGAGCTATCAAAATCAGCCCCGAAACAATGGACAAAACTCTTAAAATCAGCCCCGTAATAGTGCCAAAATGGTGTCCAAACGATGTTAAAATCATGCCAAAATTAGCTCACAAAATGCCCCAAAGAACACTTAAATATGTTCCAAATAATACCAAATAGCTCTCACAACACCCCAAAAGCTCTCACAGCATTTTTAACACCTCCAAACAGTAATTTGCAGTACTTGACAACACCTAAACATCAATTTTAGGCAACTTACAGCTCTTTTCAGGACCCGACCGCACTCCTACAGCTCTCCCGAGCCTAAACAGCAGCTAACAGCTTCCCACAACACTTACAACAGTTGACAGCTCCCCAAAACCTAAACAACAGCTTTCTATAGCAGCTAACAACTTCCCAAAGCACTTTCAACAGCTTTCTATAGCAGCTAACAGCTTCCCACAGCGGCTAACAGCTCCACCAAACAACCATCTACAACAATGGACATCATTTATATATGTAACATTAAAATTTACTTTTCACGTTTATTCCACCTAACCAAGTCTTTTGTACCACGACTGAAAGCTAGCCCATTATCTTTGCAAAGGCAAAACATGCGCATTCATACATTAGTGGGATGCCATGAACAAAAGAAAAAAAAAATTGACGTTTCGGTGCTATGTATGTAAATACACAAGGATTATTTGCCCAAAGAAAACTTCATTAATTTGAGGTTCAACTCCTGATGCGGAGCAGTTAAGTGTGAATTGACATTCATAACAGGAAATATTCAATTTAAAAGCCAAGAAATTACAAAGAATTTAACACAGCATCACCAAAAAGGCATATCATCTTTGATTCAGTTCTGCAGCCACATGAGGTTAAGGATCTGGCACTATTGAATAAAACCAATCCATACGAGCACATTAGATGTTATTAAATTATGGTCTGATCCATAAACAAGCCATTTTATCAAATGTAAGATCTATGATGCTAACAGTCAAAGTGAGGTAAATCTCCACACTACGAATTTATTTGAAGGCACAATAGAGCAACAAAGGAAAATTAATTTAGAACACAAATCATATTCTCAGATCTAAGAAACTGGAAATTAGAGGTAACTTCAGATCTAAGAAACTGGAAATTAGAGATAACTAAACCCAAGCAGGTGAGGCAAATCTTAGCGTGATTATTTTATCCAAAATCATGGGTTCGTATACATCTTGTAGGCAAAATCAAATCCAAATGTCATCGAGCAATAAGCCAAATTAATCGGATATCGAAAACGATATAGGAATGGTAGTAGATCTGGAGTGAGTGCCAACTACAACCTTAGATCTAAGGTTAAAATCTACCTCTAGAAGCTGCGAAAGGTAAAATGCGGAGAGAAAAATGCTTACCGACTAATGGTTATAGGATCTGGAGAGAGGACCGTGAAGACGCTGTATTCAACCGAGAGAGTTGGGGTTGGCCAATGAGAGAACCGAGCGAGAGAGGCACCAGGTCTTCGGGTATGGAGTTGAGGGCCGAGTTGAGCGGAGCAGGCAGAGCCGAGCGGCTAGGGCTGCGGTCGAGCGAGGAATAGGGAATCGGGTTCGGTCGCAAGGAAGGGGGTTTCGGCTGTGAGGAGAGGAGTTCGACGTGAAGGTTCGGTCATGGTAAGCTGGCGAAATTTCGGTGACAGGAGGCGAAGCAGGCGAATGCTGGAGAGGAGTGTGGGGGTTCTGGTCGCAGAGAGGAGGAGAGAGGGGGTCCGATGTAGAGGAGAGATTGAATCCAGAGAGAGTAGGAGTGAGCGGGGGACTGATCGAATGAATACTTCTGTCGAGGCCAATTACTTTAGTCGAAGATTCGAGAGGGAGCTGTTACGTGAAAGCTTTGGCGGGAAATTGAATACTTTCCTTCGGTGTATGCGACTCAATTGAAAAATAATAACACGGGATTATTTTCAATTAATACGAGTTTTAAATATTCTGTTTGAATTTTGAAATTAAAATTTGAAATTTGAAATTTCTGAGTTGAAATAATTAGTCCATGCTTATCCCATATCCAGATCAAGTCAAACTCGAGTTGAACCTGGGTTGAGCCCGGGCCCACTCCCGCTAATTAAAAAAAGGATGCGCGTCAATTTTTGTACGATCTACTCGTGCGCGGAACCATAGATATATCGGTGTCCTTTCTAGCTAAAGTCGACATTCTGGACGCGCCGCTGTGACCCGTTTTGTCATCCGGGGTCGTCCGGACAAGTTTGCTGACGGTCGGACTAAAAATGTGTCAACTTCGTTCGTGGTGTAGCGAGTGCGTTGCTGAGTCACGGAGGGTTCACCTAAGGCCGTCTGATCCTGTAGGAACTCATTTTCGGGTCCTCTACATGTTGGTCTTGAGCCCTTGCAACTAGAAGTTGAGTGCTTGGAACCACTCATGCGAGTTCTTCACAAAAATGAGTCAATTAGTGGCTCGAAGCTCTACGGGAGCTGGGCTCTATTACTAGTCCTCTAGGATGGTCAACAAGGGACTCTTAAGGTTAGATTTTGGGTTCTGGGAGTAGGAAACTAAGATCTCACTAAAAATGAGGTTAACAGTCCCATATCTGAAGCGGGAGAAGCTCCCGTCCCACGTTAAATGTTCTCGCATCAGCCTCGCTGGATGTCCCAAGTCATGTTTATGTGTGTGTGTGTGTGTGTGTGTACTATCTATCTATTTAAGCATCGAAATCAGATATATAAGCTCTAGATAATTAGAATGGTCCATTACAAAAAGGAGATGCCCAATCCTTGAAATGAGCCGGTTGGCTTTCTTTACACTGGAATCATGAGGACCTCGTGCACGTGCGTCCCATGTCCAAAGCTGGAAAAGGTCCCGTCTCCCACGTCTCAGGTCAAATTCTCCAGCGTCAACCTCACTGGATGGCCCAAGTCATGCGCGTGCGCGTGTCTATGTATAATAGTAATAATAATCTTATTAAAATATAATATTTAATAAAATTGTTTGTTATCTTTTTTGCGAGGTGCAAAAAGCTTAGGGGACAAAATTTAAAGAAAGTTTGATTTTATTAATTCATTATTTTGAGTATTATGTGGGTGGCTGGGAATTCTTTTTATAAAGGAAACAATGAGTGCTTGTAGTGATATTAAGTAAAAGAGAGTAGTGAGAAAAAAAGATGACTTTTTTTTTGGGTTATTATGGAGCATTATTTTGATGAACAAACTTTGGTTATACTATAATTTTTGTGATGAGTCCTTAGTCTTCTTTTGAAGAACTTTTGAAGTGGATTTTTTTTTGGGGTAGTATTTTGTTTTGATCATCACTTTTTTTGTTATTTCCTCTTTCATTTGTCCCAAAAGAATTAGGGTTTTTCTTTTGTTGTGAGATTGGTGTGCTTGGCCTTTGTGAAATAATACTTTATTGTTTATTTGTTATTTATACTTATCTGTGCCTTCTCTATATTGAATTGAATTTTCTCCCCTCTCCTGTGGACAAAAGTTTATTTTACTCGAACCATGTAAATCTCGGTGTCTTTTTATAGTGCTTGATCTACTTGTTATTGTTTTGTGAGTTTGTTGTATTCACTCTGGGTGCACTTTTAAATGAAATTTGTGTTTCCTAACACGATGTTGGAGCTTGATAAAGTATATGATGGCTATGATGTTCTGAGATCGATAAGTTTGAGATCTCGAGAAGTATTGGACTGTAGAGGACCGAGATTTGTGGTATTCTATTTGATTTTGTGTTGTGCAAGGACTCATATGGCATTGGAATATCTTTAAGAATGGTGAAGAAGATTAACTTGAATGAAAAAGCTCTTTTGGCTATCCAATTATTTTTGGTAGACAATCTTGATGGTGCTCTTGAAGAAACAGATTTAAAGGTGTCACATTCTCTTTTAATTAAGCATTATAGCTTAAATTACTCTAATTCCTAATAAGCATAGGTGGAGAGTGGTAGGTTGTTGTTAGTTCAAGAAGTTGTCCTAAAAGGAACTAAAAGATTGAACTGTATTATACTTTAACATTATGTTGATGTCATACCCTTAGTTTACTGAACTCGTGCATATTAGTTTTATGTTTTTGTTGGAATCCATTCTACTTCTCGGTGGCATAATTTTTTAAGAAGCTGCATCATCTCTGATAATTAGTCTATATTACATTCATAAATCTAAGTTGAACTGCATTCGATTTGGTAGGACTGAATCCCAACCTTTTATTTTTATTATATTACCAAGAGTTTCTAGTGATCAATCTCTGATCATCATCATTCTATCACCATATATGCACTCATTTATTTTTTTTTTTGTTAGAAGTGCCTTGTCAAGCAATATTTTGAGAATAACTTATTTGTTTTTTTTATTTCTTGATTTTTTATTTAATTATTTTTTTAGTTAAGGACATACTGGTGATGATGACCTTGAGGGGATGCATTTTTTTTACTTGCATCATGTCAGTTTATTAGATCTGACATGCTTTCAATCTTAATGAAGTTTAGATTAGTTTCCATAGTGCTTTTTGATTTAGAGAATCAAGCAGCTGTTACAATATAAATGTGGTTAGTTGTTGATTTTGAATTTGGGAAATTTACATACCCAACACTCAATTCTTACGGAGAAAAGTGCCAATATGGTTCCTTGACTTTTTAAGGGGGGTCATTTTAGTCCCTGACTTTTAAGAAGTGCCAAATTAGTACCAAATTATTGAAAAAAAGGTTGAAATAGTTCATCGTTAAAAAAATCAGAAATTGGGGTTAAATATTAATGAAGCTACGGTTTGGAGAGGTAGTTTGGAGTTTTAATATTTTGTTAAATAATTTACACACATACCAATGACTGTCTAGGGCTTTCGCGTGATAAGAGGTGTCATGACTTGCGAGACGATGTGGGTATGATGACCGTGGCATTTCAGGGGCGTCGAGCAGCGAGGATCGTCGAGCATAAGGAGAGGTAAGGCAAGACCATTGAGCGTTTCAGGGGAATCAAGATGAGACATGGTGGTTTAGGATGTTCACGTGGATTCTTTGATGGCCATCAACTTAAATTTTTATTTTTTGTGTTTTGGTAAAATTTTATTTTAATCTTATACATGTGTGGAGTTATATGTGAGCTTTTATTAATGTCTCTGCTGAATGTTTTTATTTTTTTATGATTCATGAGTCATTTTAATGTTATTATTGTTATAATTTAGATGATTTAGCTTTAAGTAATTTTTTTAGATGTTAATTCAACAATTTTATTAGTTCAATAACAACAAATCTTTTTAAAGTTTGAAGTGGCTATATTTATTAATTAATTTATTTATTCTCTAAATATGAAAACCACATAAATCTTGAAATGATTCGTTTAGTGGTGGCAGTTGATTGAAGTTATAACATTTTTTAATATATTAAATTTTTTTTTTTTTAATTTTATCCTTTTTGTTGTTGCAGCTAGAAAGTATGGGTTTAAACTTATCAAATTTGTTGAAACTTCTTAAAAACACATTTTTTTAAACTCAAAATCATCATTATTTAAAATAAATTATTTGCATGATATTAATTGAAACCTAAGTTAAAACTCATTGCATATTTTTATTCGGGCATGCAAATTGTTGATGCATATTTTTAAATAATCAGCTAGCAGTTGAAATAAAAGGCCTTTAGTTTCATCAGTTGTATATTGTCACTCAAAAGTTGCTATAATTATAAAAAATATTAATAAAATTACATTAATGTTCTTTGAAGAAGGTATGTATCAATCATCTTTTAAAATAATCTTAATTAAACAAATCTCATCATGTTGGTTATGTTTAAATAACCATAATTATTTGATACATATCTAAGACCTATATTTTTGAATTTTGGCTCATGACCTCCTAAAAAACATTATTCTAAACTTCGCTATTTTTAACACACAAACCTCAATTTTTTTATTTTTTTAATGCAGGGACTATTTTAAACATTTTTTCAATAGTTTGGCACTAATTTGGCACTTTTAAAAAGTCAGAGACTAAAATGGCCGTCTTTAAATAGTTGGGGATCATTTTGGCACTTTACTCAATTCTTATGTATGTACATATCTCACACCCAAACTTTCATATTTACATACATTGCACTTTGGTCGTTTATTATGCATGAAAAAGGTGTATTTCACTTTTAAAACGTGATGATAGCACTATTTTTGATGTGATTTGTGTTTAACTGTGAAAGTTTAGGTGTGAGATATGTAAATACATAAGAATTGTGTGCTATGTATTTAAATGCCCCTTTGAATTTTTTTAGGTGTTTTTGTGGACTATTGCTGGAATTTTATAGGCAGTTTGGCATATGGTATCAGTATTTGGATGCTGAAATTGGATTTTATTTGTGTGAAGTAATTATGAAGAGCTGAATTGTAGTTACCATTGCTTTGAACTTTGGATGTCGGCCTTATTTGTAGCTATTTTATGGGAGGAAATGTTTTTTGGAGCCATCTCTTGGATTTTTTTAGGCTGTTGTGATATTTCTTTTTTGTAGCTTGTGTTCTTGTGGGTTTTATTTCTTGGGAGGTTTTGATTTTCCTTAGAAAATGTTTTATAAGCTGCTTACCAGTTTTGTACTTTATTTTTGGCGTGTTATTGTGCTTTCTGAGGGCTTATCAGAGGCGCTAATTTGTCCAGCAGTTTGTATAAGACTTATGGAATTTAAAGTTTGGTTGGGATTATTTTGATCGTTTGCATATTTAAATTTAAATATGTCCATGAACCAATGTTATGAGACATGTCATTTTGGGGCTGAATAAATTTCTTTTTCACATTTAGTCTTATGAGCGCACATTGGATATGTGATTCTTTTATGGGCGGCAAAAGTGTCACTATTTAATTTTGGGGGAAATCATCTCTTTGTCAGCACAATTTCTAATTTCTCATATTTTGGGTACTTCATCACTTATTTTTCTTCTCATCTATATTATTTGATATTCGATCAATCAGTGCTTTTGATTTTTTCAAATTTGGCACATAAGAAATTTAATTTGTGAAAATTCATCTATAATTTCCTATTGATGTGCTTTTAAACTGCTGTTGAATTTCTCATATCGATGTGATCAGTTAGTTATCAATTGGGCTTTGATTGAACTTTTGCTTGTTTTCTTTTAATCAAACAAATTTTCAATTCATTGATTTCCTATGTTATTTGAATTCTTACGTTCCTTTGGATAAATTCATTCCATGCATTATATTAGACATATTATAAAATTTTCTATTCTAAACTGTCATTTCAATTGTGCTGATGATAATTATTTCTCTTTACCTGACTCATAAAAGTGAGATTCTAANTTCCATGCATTATATTAGACATATTATAAAATTTTCTATTCTAAACTGTCATTTCAATTGTGCTGATGATAAATATTTCTCTTTACCTGACTCATAAAAGTGAGATTCTAGAAGTATAGCTTTTTCGCTGATTTCTTAGCTATCAAGGTGTTATTGTCTTCTTTGAGTAATTTTAAATTTAAATTCACAGATTCAAAAGCCATAGTTTTTCAGTGTTTTCTTAGCATTGAAGCCATCAGTGTCGTCTTTCTGCTCTAACAATTTACCAGTTTTAGGGGGTGTGTCGTCTTTCAGCTGTAATAATTTACCAGAATTTACATTTTATCTGATTTAGTAAATCCGGTAAATCCAGATTTATCAAATCCATATACTNCTATCAAGGTGTTATTGTCTTCTTTGAGTAATTTTAAATTTAAATTCACAGATTCAAAAGCCATAGTTTTTCTGTGTTTTCTTAGCATTGAAGCCATCAGTGTCATCTTTCTGTTCTAACAATTTACCAGTTTTAGGGGGTGTGTCGTTTTTCAGCTGTAATAATTTACCAGAATTTACATTTTTTCTGATTTAGTAAATCCAGTAAATCCGGATTTATCAAATCCATATACTTTTAAATCCAGCTAACGTTGTTAGACATGGCTGACATTTTATTTCAGATTCTTATAGCCATGTTTTTTTTTTCAAAGTTAAATCCTTTAAATCCACCAAATAGTTGGATTTAATAAATTTGAATTTACATTTAAAAATAAACTGAAGGGAGAGAAAAATGGATTTAACAGGGCGCGGGATTTAATTTTCCATTTTGTTTTGGGTTTTTCTGGATTTATGTTAAATCTAGCCTAAGCCCTGTTAAAATTACGCTATCGAGCACCCTCTTAAGATGCTTGGGTTATTCATGATTTATCTGATAGGTGTCACTCATTATATTTGTTTTTTCATTATTTTCTTAAATGTGAGANGATTCTTATAGCCATGTTTTTTTTTTCAAAGTTAAATCCTTTAAATCCACCAAATAGTTGGATTTAATAAATCTGAATTTACATTTAAAAATAAACTGAAGGGAGAGAAAAATGGATATAACAGGGCGTGGGATTTAATTTTCCATTTTTTTGGGTTTTTCTGGATTTATGTTAAATCTAGCCTAAGTCCTGTTAAAATTACGCTATCGAGCAACCTCTTAAGATGCTTGGGTTATATATGATTTATCTGATAGGTGTCACTCATTATATTTGTTTTTTCATTATTTTCTTAAATGTGAGTGTTTATGTTCCAAGCTTGACCATTTTTTCTAGTAATTTTACAATGGTTTTGTTATGTCATGATAAATATGTTCATCCACTTAACGATTGCTATTTACAGCTCCGTGACAGCATCTCTCAAGATCAAGAAAAAACTGAATCTCTAAAAATTCAAATTAAGGAGTGGGAGAGGAGTATTCAAGGAGTTGAGAGTAAAATCCTCCACGAGGAAACCACATTGAAAGAGTTGCGTAAACTCCAGGATCAGATATCAACCCATACTACTGCAAGAGGCACTTTGTTTAAACTTCAACAGACTCAATATGCTGCCCTTGCTGAGGAAAATGAAGGTTTGTCCTCATGTTGACATTCTAAACAAATTTAATCCTTCAGATCTGCTTTGTTTGAATGGAGAATCTCTTATAAATTTATTTTATGAGCTTTAAGGTAATTGTTTAGTGGAGATGTTGTGTTATGCATCAGAACCATCTTTAACTGCTCCAAAAAGTTGTCTAAGCTCTACTTTTTTTATTGATCAGAGGCTGACCGTTTAAGATAATGCTGCATGCCTAATCTATCAAATTTATAATTTCAAACACTGNGTCCATGAAATTCCCAAGGTAATCTTGTCGGTTTGGTTTATTCTTTTTTTTATTGATCCATGCAAGTTTCACCGCATGCCATTTGGATCAAAAAGAGAGGATTTATAAAGTCAAATGCCAAATAGTTGAGACAAAGCTAATGATAATAATAACGATGAACTTCGAAGCATCTACTAAAAAATTATTTATAATTTATCCCCAGCAGTTTCTCAGTAAACTAAATTGTGATTAATTTTATATTGTAATTTTAATATGAGAGATCATTTTGAATTAAATTTGGACAATCTAGTGACTAAATTGAAGAAATGTTAGAACTAAATCAGTCACATATGAATGATCAGGGACTAATTTAGAATTTGATCATAATTTTAACATTTTTGTTTATTGTCATCAGTTAAGTAGGAATGGAAAAAAAAAATATTTTTTTAGTCATTTTCTCAACATCTTAAGACTCAGAGACCTCACAAGTTCGAATGACTGATATCTCCACGCTCTTGTTATTTTCATCCAGGAGCTGCGGGGGAAATCTCGATGGAAAAATCGCTGGCAGCATCAGCTTGTAGAGCTGAAGAGGAGGAGCATGATTAAGAATTCAGGCGACAATCTCTCTTGGGGAGCTCGCATGCGGAAACAAAGAGCTGATTCTTCAGCAGATTTGCCTTCTTCTTCTCAATCATGTCCTGAAGCTCCATCCCAAGTGTGGATTCAGCAGTTATAAGCTAAGGCTGTGGATTTCAAGTTCAATTTTTCTAAAGAAACAGGAAAGGGCAAATGTCTCACAAGAATGATGGTGGTTTTTACATGATGAGAAGCTGAAATAGTTATGCAAATTTCTTTTGTCATTACTGCCAACTAAAGTGCTCTTTTAGGCTTTGATGTCTATAATTGTAAATATATATATGTTTTCATTCTCTCTGTCACATATGTTACTATGTTCTCAACATTTCTGTGAACTGAAGAAATCATTTCATGATGGGAGCTTTCTATATCTTATATGGTGGAATTATGCTGTTGAAAGAAGAATTGCATGTAGATTGTGATATTTATTGAAGCTATTAAACAGTTGTTGGTTGTGATATTTTCAACGATAAAGTTTTTAATGTTGTTAATATAAATATTATAGTTTAGAGTTAGATATGTAAATATATAAAAATTGTGAGGTTTGTATGTATATGCTTTGAGTATGAGGGTGGGTCCTATTTTCAGTGGGACCCACAATTTCATGTGAATTTTACTTTTTATTTTGAACTTCACTATCAAAGTTAGGGCTCTGTTCTTTCCGGTGCAAGTAAATAGAACTTCCTTTCATAATAACTCATTGCACCACGACATTGACTGACAAAACTTTAAGTTTATTTTACACTCACATCACACTTGTTCCCTGCACTTTGCAGAGTAGAATTGAACTTCGTTAGTATGCCATCATTTATCAATTCTAAGATCATCTAGTTATTTTAGGAGCTGTTAAGTTGGGTATTAATAGTATTGAAGAAATAAGGCTTTAAAATTTTAGATGTTTGAGGGAAATAAAAGTAAACGAGGAATAATCTTTAAAAAATTATTATTTTTTTACTTATTTTTGCCACATTTAAAATTCACACAAACCAAGCATATTTTGAATACTTCGCAATAACATCATGATCATTTTGAATCGCCGGTGCGGGACAAACACATGGTTGCATCACAAACTCTCACGCCTTTATGGGCAATGAAGGACAAGTGCTTATTTGGGATTAGTTGTGCTTTTGTGGGCTACAAAAATTTGACATTACCTGGCCTCCCTTGATAATAATAATAATAATAATAATAATGAAACATGAGTAAGGTTCCGGTTCAACTGTTTGTAGGCGCATGAGAAAGTAGATAAGACACAACCCAGATATTTCACACTTATTTTGCGAGGATTTTAAGATTTGGGGTTTCGGGTTTCTTATAGGCACAAATCCTTATGCTAAATTACCCTTCCTGCTAATGGGAGAACAATTTCGATTAAGGCTAGTGACTAGGCGCTAAGTATTCAAACTTTACATGTAGTAGCAACAAATTTATAATTTAAATTATAAAATTATCACCATTAGCTTAGATGTAGATAGTGGGGGAAATGATGATGAACTCAATCAAGTTATTATGGTTCTGTTATTCTAGATGGTTCTAGTCAACTTTGTGAGCGGAGGTAGTCGACCCAACATGATAGAAGGATTATTGTGAACAGTCATGGGTTGCTTCATCCAATGAAACCTTGTAAATCTTGGGTGATTGCTTGTTAAGGAGACTAATCTAAGTAGATATTAGCTTATAAATGGCTCTGTGCCCTACCAAATATATCTTATTATTCAAATCATAAAAGAACATACTATTATTTGGGAATATACAAGTCACAACTGTGACCATAATATAATGGTGTCATTTGACAACAAACTGTCCAGTCGGAGGACTATGATCATGGCTGCTTCTTTGTGATACCATTTGACAGCAAAATCATACAAACAAAGTATTGGGGCCACAAATCATCATCAAAGCGTGCATTGTTATTCATAATTTGTTGTTGGTCGCTTGACACTAATTGTTAACCCAAAATAATAAAATTCATCATAGTGTGGTGAGTTTTAAAATCTTTAATTATAGTTGTAAAAATAAACTAGCCTTAGAATTAGGACATTTTTTATACCAAGCATACCTAGACATGACCAAGTTGTAAGATCTTCAATTCTTAATAAACAACAACCTTTCCTATCTTGTATTCATTGAAATCAACCTACATTATTTTAAAATGCATTTAGGTGGTTTAGTTGACGGTCCTTTCGAGGCATGGCTGTGAGTTCATTCTACATGCTTGCTTGTGTGCTTTCCTTCTTTAAACTAGGTCATGATATTTCATTTTTTTCGGTAAACATTGGCTTAATTTTAGGATTCTAAAATTGTTCATTCAGCACGGTGCAAATCTTCACCTTCTAGGTTTTCTCACATCTTAAATTTTGTGATATGTCCTAAACTTCCAAATAAATTGCAGGATTGAAAGATCAGACCCTAGTCTAGGTTGATCAGAGGCATAACATCTACACATTGAGTCATCGTAAAACAAAAAAAAAATCACAAAATTAGACCCGACAAACAAGAACAAAGCCCCTCGTACCCAGGAGCTGATTCAACTCAGATAACATAATTGACATGATAAGCTCACTAGGAATCACCGGTAAAAGCAACGAAAGCACACCATAAAATATTTGAGTGGCCTTGTCAATCAGAGGATTATGAGTTGCCGCAGAAGGTAGATCAATCTAATCAAAGTTCAGGTCTGTTGGTTGAAAGTTCCTCTACGTAGTGCCAAGGATCGAGTCAGATGACCTCACCTGATCCAATTGTGGGAGCACAACATTCTTATTTTTATGACAACAATTTTCCTCTTATCACCCTTTGGTCAATTCCGACTTTTAGATTTCTTGAAGACATAATGGATTAAACTCTAGGTATGAATGTTAGCATGAGACTTTGACAAGTTGTTCATCACAACGCCTGGAAAATGGAAGCCAACTGATTCAAATAAGGAAAGATGTAGAGCAAATTATGAATAAAAATGGGTCCCTTCGTGCCCCTATTTAAAAAAATCAAAGACACTGAAATTAAGGGACTTCGATCAACTTAATTTAAATTGAATGTGATATGCTTTTGTATTAAATTCTCTTACTCTTATCACAACATGACTTTCAAAAAATAAGATAACCAAAGAACTAAAATATGTACATAAAAATATGTTTGCACTAATTTTAAAGAGATCTAACAGTCTAGAAAAGAAGAGTATGATAGAGGTCGGCACACTGCTAGGAGACCGTGAGGCCCAGCCGATCGAACGAGCAACGACATACAGGCCAGGTTAATTATGTCGAAGCTGACTAAGCCATGAGACATAAAAGAAGATGACCAGATGATCCAATCACGAGCCTTCTGACAGGAAATGAGACGAGAGCATCCAAATCATCCACTAAAGAAAGCCAATGTGATATACTATCCATAGTAGAGCCAATCCAAAAGAATATTCAAGTTCATAATGTTTGTCAGGAATATCTTGTGGAGATCCCAAGACTCTTTACTAGGAATCGAAGATAGTCAACCAGGCTGGATCAGCTGACCGGGCTGATCCCGTCGACTTGAAATCAACTAAGTTTAGAAGATAGAGTCAAAATATGGCCAGACGATAAACCCACACTTGTAACATACCAAAAATATTCTAGTACAAACCTCTTCAAAATGGGGGTAAAAATGCAATATCATCATTGTATTATATTACATATAAATAGGGATAATATTTTATAAAAAATAAACGCAATGTTAAATGCTATTCATTATTATCCATCTCACTCACTCACTCTTCTTATTTAAGCTATATTCCTAGGGTGTGATTCACAGACATATTCAACATTATCTGACACCTAAACTTTAATTTCTTACATACATGTCTTCTTATCTATACATGAGAAGATGTGTTTTATTTTTTTTTTATTTTAAAATATTGATATTTTTATACAATATGAAAGATTTCAGTGGTATAAATATAAACAATAGAATTTAGGCGTTAGGTATGTAAATACATAGAAATTGGATGCTACGTATATAAATTTCCCAGCCATAAATCATCAAAGAAACAAGTATATCAAATTAATGAAAACATGATCAAATTCAAAAAGGACAAGGAAGATGAATGATACAAGTAAAAAAGTTTAATTGAGAAAGGAGTTGCATGAATATATTTAAGTGTCATTTGCATACATATCAAACAAATCTTATATATTTACATATTTAACGTCTAAACATTCATATTTACTCTAATAAAACTCAAATCATTAATGTCACATCAAATTTATCGTCATAATTATCTCTTTAAAAGTGAAAAATATATTTCTATGCATAGATTTATGATATCATTGTGTTATAAGTATAAATATCAAATTTTATGTGTTTGATATGTCAATACATAAAAATTGTGTGCTATATGTGTAAATTTCTCTAAATTTAAAGTCAAAAAGAAAAATTGATGTCAACTCTATGTACTAGATAGTTCTTCTTAAGAGACTAATCGCATTGTATGATGTCCATCATGCATTCAATTCTAGTATAAACATCAATCATGCATGGATTAGCTTTATAGTATTAATGTGGGCATCTTTAGTAGCTAAACTTACATTTCTTATATATTTACATATGAAGCACCTCCGTTATCTTTTTCCGTTTATTATATGCGAGAAACAACTCTTGTTTTTCAACTTCTAAATTCTTTAATGTGGGTCTTAGCAAGGGAATTAGGGTCCGTTTGGAGCAGCTTGTGCGTTTCATGATAAGCTGCTTATCCTGAAACGGAGCCCGCGGGCCGGCCACGGGGTCGACCCGCGGCCTGCGTTTAGTGTAAAAACTCAAACGAAGTTTCGGATAAGCTGACGAAACGCGCGAACCAAACGATACGGCTGAAAACGCCGCCCGCACTTATAAGCTGTCCCAAACAGACCCTTAATGAAAAGTGGAAATGGAGATAAACGAAGTGTTAATTTTGATGTGTTAAATGAATTACTAGTGCTTTATATGTAAGAAATGTAAGTTTAAGTGTGAAATTTGTAAATATAGAAGTTTTTGGTGCTATGCATGTAAGAACCCCAAATGTAAAATAAAAGGTTGGTGTTTTGAGATATAGATATATAAAAATTAAGTGGGATGCTTGTAACTGCCTCTGAGTAATATTAATATTTTGTATTGAGATTCTTGAAGCTAGATACATTTTAAATATATTATATTTAGGGATGTCAAAACAGCTCTTTGAACGTGATTGAGTTCGATATGTTCGCCGAGCAAATGAGCCGAAAACAAACAATTTTTTCGGCGCTCGATATATAAATGAGCCAAACACGAACAAAGATTTGTTCACACGAGCAAAGATTTGTTCATTTGTGTTGCCTCGTTTTGACTCGAAATAATTAAATTATATAAAGTAATGCTGTGTATGCCATCCTCAGTGTAAGACCCCTCTGATTGGGAAAAAAATATTACATTAGTGCTACACACGTAGAGTAACGTGCGTAGCCAATAAAATCACGCCACGACACCCCACGTGATAGGAAAAAAAACGGCGCAGTAACATATGGAATATTCCCCCGTGTTATTCATGTGTTATTGTGTGTTATTCAAAAATATTCTCAGGACACAATAACACATAAATAACTTACAATAACACAAGAATAACATGAGAGAATATTCCCCACAGAAAAACATCACGGTAACAAAGGAGAGTATTCTCCCCATATTATTCATATATTATTGTGTGTTATTCATGTGCTATTGATGTGTTATTATGTTATTATAACACTAGAAGTATTTATAGGACACAATAACACGTGAATAACACATAAAAACATATGAATAACACAATAAGAATATTTTTCATATTATCACACCGTTTTTTTCTATCACATATCACGTGGGGTGTCGATTTTATTGAGTGCTCACGCTACTAACTGTAATATTTTTCCCTCTAATTGGGTCTTACAATTTGGAGCGCATTAGTGAGCCGTCTTGGCAAAGCTATTATCGCACCGAAATGGTTTTCTACGTGCTGGCCGGGTCTTACAATTTCCCATTCTTCGCCTCTCTGGGCCCGTTTGGGGCAGCTTATAAGTGCGGGCGGCGTTTT
>JXCR01115082.1:71211-91910 GCA_002079205.1 Phalaenopsis hybrid cultivar | reverse complement strand
TCTCTTCTTCTCCAAGAAGCATAACGAGAAGGTCCAAAACCCTCACCAAAACCCTACGAACATCCTCTCTCTCCTCTTCAGGCGATCGAGCCCAGGCCGAATCATTGAGCAAAGATGAGCACCGTGGACAAGATGCTGATCAAAGGCATACGGAGCTTCGATCCGGAGAACAAGCATGTCATCGCCTTCTTCAGGCCCCTCACCCTCATCGTTGGCCCCAATGGCGCCGGCAAGACCGTACACACACAAAATCTTCTTCTCTATTGATCTCGTGTCCTTTTTCAGAGTTCTTATCTCACATTTTTCTCTGTCTTTGATCGAAGACTATTATCGAATGCCTTAAGCTCGCGTGCACCGGGGAGCTGCCTCCCAACTCGCGCTCCGGCCACAGCTTCATCCATGACCCCAAGGTCTAGCCTCTCACGCTCAAAACGCTTATGTGATGTTTTGGAGTTGGTGGGCTGTGCTTGTTTGTTATTCACGAAATGCCCTGTTTGATAGGTTTTGGGGGAGACGGAGACTAAGGGGCAGATCAAGCTCCGGTTCAAGACTGCTGCTGGCAAGGATGTGGTGTGCATACGCTCCTTCCAGCTTACACAGAAAGCTTCCAAGATGGAGTTCAAAGCTCTAGAGAGTGTACTCCAGACTATCAACCCTCTCACTGCAGAGGTTCTGCCGCCACTCTTTTTTCCACTTTAGAACTTGTATAAGATCAAAAGAACTTTACCTTTTCTCATGAAGATTGTTGTTTTTATTGTGATTTATGGGGTAATTTTCAGAAGGTATGCCTCAGTTATAGATGCGCTGACATGGATAGGGAGATTCCGGCTCTGATGGGTGTCTCCAAAGCTGTCCTTGATAATGTCATATTTGTCCACCAGGATGACTCCAATTGGCCACTACAGGATCCATCAACACTGAAGAAGAAATTTGATGACATATTTTCCGCCACTCGGTATTTTATGTCCACTTCCACTTTTTTTGTTCAATTGAGTGTATGAACAGTTCTTGTAAAGAATTTACTGTCTGTTTTTATGAATAGAATAATCGGCTCCTTTTTTTTTGGGAAGATTTACATACACACGTATACAACTCAATTCCTATTTATTTACATATCTAACAACTAAACTTCAATTTTTACATACATGCAACTTTACCTATGCATGAATAATCCTATTTTAATTTTTAAAAGTAAAAATGGTGGTATTTTTGATGTGATATGAAATATTTGAGTGGGGTAAATGTAATAAGTAAAATTTAAGTATTAGTTATGTAAATTTATAAGAATTAGGTGGTATGTATGGAAATGCCCCGGGTTTTCTTTGACATAAACCACCATACATTGGCTTTTCTAGATTTTAGGTTCATCTTTTGAGAAAGTATGTGTTGTGATGGTTTTCTCGAACAGTATTTCATGCATAAGCTATGTGTAGGACTGGACCGAGGTTTCTCATGTTGATTAATTACTATGTAAATAGTCTGTGTTGAAATTTAGAATAATGCGAAATAAAGTGGAATGCTTACTTTTTTTTTCATTGATATGAACGAGAGTATAAATAACCCTTTCAATAATCCTATAATAGAAAAAATAATAAAAAAGAAATAATATGAAATGAAAAATATATCACTTAATATCTCCAATATTTAATTCATATTAATTATTAAGAGATATATGAAATAACATAAAATAAGAAAACAAATAATTCCTAATCTAATGGAATAAATATAAAATAGGAAAGAAAATATCTCCTTAATTCTAAGGAAATAATTTATTGATCATAACTTCTTACAAGAATTAATTATTTCCTATTGTAATTTCTAACGCTCCCCCCTCAAGTTTGAAATGTATGTTAATAATTCGTAATTTGCTGAGTAGTATCGAGAATTGAAAAGCGTTTAGTGGTTTTGTGAAAATATCCGTTGACTGCTCTAAAGTAGACCTGTGAGTTAACTTTATCATTCCTTCTTGAACCTTCTCCTATATGAGAGGACAATCAATCTCTATGTGCTTTGTTCGCTCATGATGTACCGGGTTCGATGCGATGTGAAGTGTTGCTTGGTTAGCTTTGAAAGTAAAATTTTTGGATTATCGAATTTTCTAGATTCAGGCTTGACTGATATTTGAGTTTTGTCTGTCATGTGTTTCGACATAAAAAGAAGATAAATTGTCGAATTTGCTAGATTCATGTTTGACTAAATTTTGAGTTTTGTCTGTCATGTGTTTCAACATAGAGAGAAGTATATTTAGGTTTGACTGAAAATTGAGTTTTGTTAGCCATATGTTTCAGCATAAAGAGAAGTAGATTCAGGCTTGACTGAAAATATAGCTCCCCCTGATACTTGTGCAGGGAAGAAAAAATACTGCAGGAGAAAGGGCCGGCGATGGATTTCGCTGGCATTGTCCGATCAACAAAGTGATATCTTCGGCGAGATGACGATGAGGCGGGTGACGACATCGCTGGTGCCGCCACGGCTAGAGTCTCTGTGCGGACGCCGCGCACAACAAATGCAACATGTCCTGTCTCGACTGCGGGGACGCCGACTCTGGTGCATTCTGCCTCTATCGTCGCTCGGAGCAACATGTCGGGCATCGCGTGATTCAGATATAACGGTTATTTTATCACGATGTGGTTCGTGTGGCGGAGATCCAGAAGGTTCTGAAGATTGGGGGAGTTTAGACGTACGTGATCAAGAGCGCCAGAGTGCTCTTCCTCAATGAGCGGCCGCAACCACGTACTAGCGAAAAGGGTGCATCCCCGCACACGTGTGAAATTTGCGCTTGATCCCTGCTCGATCTCTTCTGGTTCTGCTTGCTGGGTTGCAAGTTAGTGGGAATTAAGCGTAATGGGGACGCGACCTTCGTGCCGCCGGAGGATGAGAAAGAAGAGAGGCCAATGGAGAGCAACACCGGTGGAAGAAGTTGGCGTTGGAAGGAGGGAGCTGAGGAGCAGAACAAGACATGTAGGTTACGTGACTTCCGGTTTAGGAAGGGCCGACCAACAAACAAAGCTTGCAGGGAGAGAAGGAGAAAAAATCGTTGTTTCAAATACCAAGATGGGTGTCCCTCACTTTCTGCATAGAGGATGACATGAAGGGAGTCCGACAATTCTTAAAGAAAGACCAACGGCTAGAGTATGAAATTAGACTATGATACCATGTTGAAATTCAAAATAATGCAAAATAAATTGGAATACTTGATTTTTTTCATTGATATGAACGGGGGTATAAATAACCCTTACAAGAATTCTATAATAAGAAAAATAATAAAAAAGAAATGATATGAAAGGAAAGGTATATCACATGATATCTTCAATATTCAATTCATATTAATTATTAAAAGATATAAAAAATAACATAAAATAGTAAAATAAATAATTCATAATCCAAGGAAGTAATTATAAAATAGGAAAAGAAGTATCTTCTTAATTCTATGGAAATAATTTATTCATCAAACTTCTTACAGGAATAAGTTATTTCCTATTATAATTCCTAACAGCCTCTTTGGAATTTTAGCATGTATCAATGTGTAGCTTCATTATCCTACGTACTTAGAGATTAACTTGCTCGCACACGAGCTGCATTTTTTTAGGGGCATTTATATACATACCACACAGTTCCTATGTATTTACTATCCAACACCAAAACTTTACTTTTTTACATTTCTATTACCTATATCGATTACATCATATCTAAAGTACTGCAATTTTAACTTGTAAAAAAGTGAAATAGACCTTTTTTGTGCATATGTCAGGCGGCACATATGAAAAAATGAAGTTTAGGATATGTAAATACACAAGAATTGAGTGGTATGTATGTAAATCTTCCTTTTTTTTACTTGCTTTTGTCCTTGTTTCTAAAATTGAATGTTACAGAAAACACATGAAGGAATGCGACAGATTAATTCATTCTCTTTTTGGTTATTCTTAGTACATGAAGTTTGAAATTTTATATCTAGCTGAATTATTATAGGAACTTTCTATATTATTCTATTGGTCGACTGACAGAAAAGCCAATAACAAAAAAAAATTGATCTATGAGGATATATTTGTGAATAGAATAAGGCTAAAATTTTCATTCCACAAGGGTAGTTAAAAATGCCACATGAGCCAGGTAAACAGATGTCTTAATTTGATATGTTGGGTTTGGGCTTTCTAATTTATTTTCACAAGGGAACTGTGTGAGGTGTTAATAATTAAACATAAATTGGGCATGCCCTTGGAAAGGAACGGACGGGAATCAAATATGTACAAGTTTTTTCTTATGGATAAGATTCCCCACTAAATTAATGCAGTCAAATTTTCATTTTTGGGTTCAAATGCTTGAGTAATTGCCAGAAGATGTGTATAGTTTCAATTTGTTATTTTTACTTTTGTAGCCGTTTTTTAAAATTAGATGTCTGCGTGTAACAGGATCATATTGAGTAATTTTATGGGTTCTATGGAACTTTTGTTTACATGGTATCTGTTTAATTTTCTTTATTCTAAGGTCTCATTTTTTGCATCTTTATGATCATTTGTTATTGGTTGTACGACCGTATCATCTCTGTTGTCTCTAACCTTCAGATGCTTCTCTCCAGTTATACGAAAGCCTTAGAGGTCATCAAAAAGCTTCACAAGGATCAAGCACAGGAGATAAAGACATATAAACTGAAATTGGAGAATCTCCAAACTCTTAAAGATGCAGCATATAAGGTTATTTTCACTGGTTTTCTCGTTGATTTTTCTCTTCCGGCATTCTCAATCACTTAGTTTGAAAATTGTTTTTTGTCTTCCGTCGGGATACAATATGGAAATAATGGGGTTTAAAGCAAAGCTAACTTCCATATTCTATCTTTTTGGCCTTTTTTATTGCTGGTAAGTGAATGTCTTATGCTATTGTTGTCGGCTGCTAAATGTTATTAGTGTACTATAAAACGGATTGATATTTTAGTTCCTCATCAAATTAAATTATTCATGTGAACTAAACAAAAATTGAATATGGAAATAAAAGAGCTGTATAACTTTATAATGTTTTGGCTTTATAATTTGTTAGGATATTCCCTCATTCTAAATAGGTGGAGATAAAGGCAAATTGTTATTCGTTTTTAAGGATAATACTGGGTTGTAAAAGTTTGTTTGAGTTTGTTATTGTTGATAAATGATAATTTTTGGTTAAAATTTTTATTTGATATGCATTTGAATAATCTTATCTAAAGTGTTATAAACATGAGAACAAAAATTGAAAGTCATGCGTTGGCCTATGAGTTTTGAATATTAGTAAGCCTTGGTTGATTGTTGCTGTGTTGCATAAGATGCTAAAAGGAGTGATTGTTGTGACCTCATCTAATTGTGCATAAATTATGACAGGGGAACGCGACTCAACCAATTGAATGTATTAATAACCCCACCTTGGAACTTTACTAATCAAATTGAATTTGGGTGATGTTGAATTACCCGAATCAAAACATACAAAATAACTTTTGACTCAATAGAGATCAACTAAGTTAACACTTGACCATTGTAATGAAGTGGCCTAAAATATTTTATTCATTCAATTATAGATCTTCTAATAAATCACAGAGTTCACATTCATAACATTCTTCTTATATATTACCTTAGCATGCTTCAATGCTTATATCAAAATTTTACATCAGAATACAGGGTAATAAATTTTTAATTTTCTCACTTAGGATCAATCCCGTCCTTTATTCTACTACTTTTAGCAATATCTAAAATAATAATGCGGTGAGCCATACTCAAAGTAAGATAAACAATTCTAATACACAATTCAAATAATCAGAGAAAGAGAATCATATGATTTAAAAATCATAAATTTGATGTAAGGATTAGAATGTATTCGTAGATTTGCTTAATGCATCACATATAAACATTACAAAGTAAGTTTATTTGAATAATGACACAACATAGTAATGGAGGTAATGTTACTAAGGGAGTTTCTTAAAAGAAATATTAAATGTTCAATCATAATACAGAATGCATATTATGATAGTCAAGTGCACCAATTTCAATATGCTAGATTAGTCATAGTATTTCTTTCATTTATTTTTTTTAGTTTATTTCTTAATCTAGTAAATCATATTTCAGCCTTATAATATACTATGTATGAAAATTTAGATTTATCTGCCATTATAAGGTAGTTGGCTATATCAAATTCACAACTAACCCAAACCGTGAGCTAACATTAAAAGTTCAATGAAGTCCGAGTGTAATACATCATTATCACTATTGAACTATCATTCAAATCTCAAAGAGGTTTGAGGATCTCTCTCTTTCATAGGGGTTCACCTTGTAAGTCTGTTCCCACGTCTGTATCATTGCCAATTTATCCACTTGCATTATTTTTATTAAGCTCATTGCATTTTTTTTTTCATCATAGAACATTTGAATATATATGCTATACATCATGAACTATGTTAATCGACATTATATATTGTTTTAAAGTACTCATAACCTTCTTTTAAAATGCATCGTTTTAATAAATTGTTAACATATCCTAATATTTTAAGCACGTGCTTTGCATAATTTAAAATTGTTGCATGATTTTTTAATCATGAATGGTAGGACAAAATATTTACTTCGCAAAATGAAAACTATATTTGAATTAGCTTACATTCAAGCCAAATTTGCTTCTAGAATTAGAAATTGAGTATCTTACACACATTGATTAACAACCAGATAAGTTTTCTTACACTGATCGGCCTTAAATTTTAATTTTTTTTATACAATCAACAAAATATGGATTTTTTTATTACATCTATATTTCTAACTTACAACTCAAATTTAAAATCAACTTATTTCTTAAATTGATCTCCCCCATTCATGTATTAATACCTATCAAACTTGAATCAATGTTGTTTCATTGAAGAAAATATGAAAAATAAAATATTCCGCAAGAAAACAAAGCCTTAGTCTTCATCTTCCCTTTTATCTCTACAGCTCATATAGCTCATATCTCACACCAAAACTGCACAGTTATTCATTCTTTCATTGACTGACAGATGCAGAGTTTAGTGCAATTGCAAAAGGAAAATTGCACGTTTGGGCTAACTGTATGTTAATACAACGAACTGTTATATTAAAATACGCCTAGGCTAAATATTTTACACACACACATATGTATGTATTGATCTTGGAGTTAACCTACAATAATGGGAAAAACAAACATGATTACTGAAATCAAATATGAAATTACAACCATACAAACTGAAATAGGAAATAACAATAAACACGACGCACAACACGGGACTAGGGTGACTCTAAGGTGGCGGTGGTAGCTGTTGGGAGGTGGGAAAGGTCACGGTAAGTTAGGGAAGTGGAGAAAGGGGGCTGGATACAACTAGGACACAATAGGTATTTGCTTCTTGCAACAAGTAGGTCGGTGGGCTGGGTAGCACGGAAAACAGCGGTTAGAGGAGGGTCTTTGGGATATGGCGGCTATGCGTGAATGCTGGAACAACAGGGAGAACAACAACACGGAATGAGAGGAGCGACTAGAAAGGCTGGACGGGTGGGAACTAACAAGAGGGGATTGGGAGGGGTGGCAGGGAGGTCGGGGACCGCAGAAAAAGAGCTAGGAGCTACTGTTCTAGACGACCGCAGCAGAGGAGGGATGCGTGGCAGCGGAGTGGAGGGACCCGAAGGTGTTGGAGAAGTATAATCATCACATCGAGAGCGAAATATAGTCGAAGTATCACTCGACCCTTTGATACAACCCTACTAGAGATATGGACAACTATCCCAAACAAGCTCAAGCGAAAAATTGACCTAAAAAAAGAAAAAAAACAATATAAATAGTTGTAGGGTAAATTGGAGTGGACCCCACTCCCAATAAGGGGAAATTTCCTGCCTGGAAGCACTTACTGGTCTGTTCTATGCTTGGACCAAATCGCTCCTGACACGACAATTACTGTGCCAAGGCTGCTCTCAATATCGGAGTTAACCGAAACCACATAGGAAAATCAAGTATTATTACTGAAAACAAATATAAGGCTACAACCAACACATTTGAAAGGGAAAATACAACATAAACAAAAACAACTAGAGTGCATCCAACTAATGGTGGTGGTGGTCGACGAGGGTGGAAGATGGCCCAGGGTGGAAAGGCAGTTGGAAAGCAAAAAACTGCAACGCGGTTGTTTCCTCAGTTCGGAAAATAAGCAAACAACAGAGAGTAATATGAGAGGATTGCCCAACATAATGAAAACATGGATGGAGGGCTGAAATGGCAGCAATAGCTAAGGGGTGTTGGACAACAACAAATGGCTGGAAAGGGCGATATTGGGTTGTGGCAGCACGGGAGGAGGGTGGCGACAACGACGGGGAGGAGTTGCGGAAAGGGCTGGAATGAGGGAAACGACTGGTCAGGCTGTAGAACAACATAAAATAGCCGAGAACAACTATTCGGGGTGGCGTTAGTGATCGGGAATGACAACAAAAAAAGTGGATAAGCGTGCAAAAGAGAGGGCTTTCCCGGGCCTTCGATTGCAAGGGGGAATGGCAGACAACGAAGACAAGCAGTTGAAATGAGTGGCAGCCAGTTGGGATGTGGCCGGAAAGCATGAAAACAAGTGAAGTTGGTGCCGGCTGGAGTTGCATGGAGACAACGAGAGTGATGTCCGGTGGTTCCAACAACGAGGAAAGGCGGCAGTGACAACAAAGGGAGGGTTGCAGAGGATGAAAATTCTAGAATAAATAACTTCAAGGGATCGGATTACAGCTAGAGCACCTTTTTATCCTTGGGAGATGGTGCCAACTCAGACGAGTTACAGTCATAAGACCGTATCGCTTTCAGATACAACCTTAGATGGGGAAAATTAGAAGTCGATGACTGTTCTGATAGATAGATAAAAATTTAAAACTTGAACACATGAATCAAATATATAAGCCCTAGATAATTAGGGTGGGGCCCATTGTAGAAAGGAGGGACCTGGTTGGCTTTCTCTCTTTCCTAGATCAATCAGTCAAGCACTGTAATTGCGAGGACCCCATGCACACGCGTCTCGTGTCCAAAGTGGGAGAAGCTCTCACATTCTGCGTCCCATGTCAAACGTTATCATGTGAGTTTCCTTGGGGTTGGAGGAGTTTTGACCTCATCCGTCCAAGCTTTTGTCTCCTCGTAGTATGGCGTCCGGTCAATCACGTTGAAAGTGATAACAACGTAGCAATCTCCGAATAACTCAATTATATAGGTATTGTCATTCCAAAACATATCTTGATAGAATAGTTATCCATTTTGTTTTGGCACAATCATAACTGGAACTGTACGTGGATGGGTATCCTCATGAATCAATCTTCAAACCATAAAATTTAAACTTGACTTCTTCCACTCCTTGTACTCGTCTGAGTGTATTTGATAAACAAGTATGTAATGATGAATCAACTCTAATATGAAATTTATGACAAGTTGGACCACATCGAAGTATTGCTGCTCGAAGATCTCCTTTTCTTCTTTGGTAGGACACAAATTTCATTGAGAAATTTTCTGCTTCACCAAGCTCATAAGACACTTTCTAAAGCTGTGGTTCTTCCCTCTTGTCTAGCTATCTATTGGTGGTCATATTGCTGAATTAAAAAATGTTTGAATAACTCCATATAATCTTCCCAAGGTGGCACAAATGTGCCTCATCTCAGATATGTAGGAGAGACAACTCAAGAAGCAGTCTATATATATGAAAAGTCTGAATTTCTTTTAAATGGAGTTTTCATGTGTTTGGTGTTGATTCTTGGAACCAATGAATTTTTCAGACATCCAATACTAGTCCTACTAATACTCCTCTCAACGCTGGCAGAAAGGAGGTTTCTGGCATCTAACATGATACTTTGCATGAGCACTACCTCAGACTCACTATTTTCTAGAACAACCTTGATTAATCCAACTTGATCCTCTCTTGTGGGATTATCTTGAATCACCAACGTCTCTACGTCATTGAATGACAATTGAGAATTCTCTCTGAAATTTTCATCTTCTCGCAGATCACTGTTTATATTTTCAACTGCTCCTTAGAAAATGTATTATAAGCTGCTTACCAGTTTTGTACTTTATTTTTGGCTTGTTATTGTGCATTTTGAGGGCTTATTAGAGGCGCTAATTTGTCCAGCAGTTTGTATAAGACTTATGGAATTTAAAGTTTGGTTGGGATTATTTTGGTCGTTTGCATATTTAAATTTAAATATGTCCATGAACCAATGTTATGAGACATGTCATTTTGGGGCTGAATAAATTTCTTTTTCACATTTAGTCTTATGAGCGCACATTGGATATGTGATTCTTTTATGGGCGGCAAAAGTGTCACTATTTAATTTTGAGGGAAATCATCTCTTTGTCAGCACAATGTCTAATTTCTCATATTTTGCGTACTTCATCACTTATTTTTCTTCTCATCTATATTATTTGATATTCGATCAATCAGTGTTTTTGATTTTTTCAAATTTGGCACATAAGAAATTTAATTTGTGAAAATTCATCTATAATTTCTTATTGATGTGCTTTTAAACTGCTGTTGAATTTCTCGTATCGATGTGATCAGTTAGTTATCAATTGGGCTTTGATAGAACTTTTGCCTGTTTACTTTTAATCAAACAAATATTCAATTCATTGATTTCCTATGTCATTTGAATTCTTAATTTCCTTTGGATAAATTCATTCTATGCATTATATTAGACATATTATAAAATTTTCTATTCTAAACTGTCATTTCAATTGTTGCTGATGATAAATATTTCTCTTTACCTGGCTCGTAAAAGTGAGATTCTAAAAGTCATAGCTTTTTTGCTGATTTCTTAGCTATCAAGGTGTTATTGTCTTCTTTGAGTAATTTTAAATTTAAATTCACAGGTTCAAAAGCCATAGTTTTTCAGTGTTTTCTTAGCATTGAAGCCATCAGTGTCTGTCTTTCTGCTCTAACAATTTCCAGTTTTAGGGGGTCTGTCGTCTTTCAGCTGTAATAATTTACCAGAATTTACATTTTATCTGATTTAGTAAATCCGGTAAATCCGGATTTATCAAATCCATATACTTTTAAATCCAGCTAACGTTGTTAGACATAGCTGACATTTTATTTCAGATTCTTATAGCCATGTTTTTTTTTTCAAAGTTAAATCCGTTAAATCCACCAAATAGTTGGATTTAATAAATTTGAATTTACATTTAAAAATAAACTGAAGGGAGAGAAAAATGGATTTAACAGGGCGCGGGATTTAATTTTCCATTTTGTTTTGGGTTTTTCTGGATTTATGTTAAATCTAGCCTAAGCCCTGTTAAAATTACGCTATCGAGCACCCTCTTAAGATGCTTGGGTTATTCATGATTTATCTGATAGGTGTCACTCATTATATTTGTTTTTTCATTATTTTCTTAAATGTGAGAGTTTATGTTCCAAGCTTGACCATTTTTTCTAGTAATTTTACAATGGTTTTGTTATGTCATGATAAATATGTTCATCCACTTAACGATTGCTATTTACAGCTCCGTGACAGCATCTCTCAAGATCAAGAAAAAACTGAATCTCTAAAAATTCAAATTAAGGAGTGGGAGAGGAGTATTCAAGGAGTTGAGAGTAAAATCCTCCACGAGGAAACCACATTGAAAGAGTTGCGTAAACTCCAGGATCAGATATCAACCCATACTACTGCAAGAAGCACTTTGTTTAAACTTCAACAGACTCAATATGCTGCCCTTGCTGAGGAAAATGAAGGTTTGGTCCTTATGTTGACATTCTAAACAAATTTAATCCTTCAGATCTGCTTTGTTCGAATAGAGAATCTTTTATAAATTTATTTTATGAGCTTTAAGGTAATTGTTTAGTGGACATGTTGTGTTATGCATCAGAACCATCTTTAACTGCTCCAAAAAGTTGTCTAAGCTCTACTTTTTTTATTGATCAGAGGCTGACCGTTTATTGAAAGATTTGTGCATGTCTGTTTGTCTTAGCATTTAAATACTAGTGTTGAAGTAGCTGTATAATGCTGCATGCCTAATCTATCAAATTTATAATTTCAAACACTTTTAGGCGATGACTATGCTGATGAATAGGTCTTTGTTTTGCACTCTCAGTTGTGCAATGCATTAACTAAAGCTACTTAGAAGAAAAACCTGTGGTAATTTAACAATTCACATAATTTGATAATATTATTGTGGAGGAACAATATCTGCATTCATACATCCGTGAATGAAAATTTTTACTTGTTTCATTAAAGGACCATTGAACCAAGCACTGCATAGAATAAAATTTTGGGAGTTGCTGGGCAGATTGGAGTTCTGCTCTTGTTTGGAGAAGTNAACAATATATGCATTCATACATCCGTGAATGAAAATTTTTACTTGTTTCATTAAAGGACCATTGAACCAAGCGCTGCATAGAATAAAATTTTGGCAGTTGGTGGGCAGATTGGAGTTTTGCTCTTGTTCGGAGAAGCGCACTTACGATTTAAAAGATTTTAAAGGCCGCATTTGTTTTATTTGTTTTGTTGAATCCTTTGATAGCTATTTTTATTTTTTACCTCACTTTTGTCTTATTATTTTTTGGCTGTGTGGCAGGTTCATTAGATGTTTTAGGTCTTCTTCATCATTGGATTCTGTTAATGTACATCTCACCCTCGCCCCTGGTTATTCCCTATGCTAAAGTGAACTTGTTTTGAAACTTCGAATGATAAAACTGTCCTATCCGTTTCTATTTGCACCTCATAGTGGTTTTGATTGTATTGGTTTCTGCAGGCACTGCTATATTCATTTTTTCAACCATTTTTCTTATATAAATGATAATACTTACTCCTAAGTTTGGACTTTCAATTCTCATAATTATAAACATATCTTTCTATTTAATGCTTTTGTTGTTAGTTTTTGTCCTTAGTTTACATGCTTTGTATAGCAGCACTGTTTTATATTTGTATCCACACAGTATGAGTAGATTGGTTATTTATTTAAATTTCAAGTGGTTCACCTCACTTGAGCGATCGCAGCTACACCTACTTTTTGCTCTGAATTGTCAAGATCACATGCAGTTTGGTCTCATTTGACATCACTTGTGTTTTCTGTTTCTATTTTTGTTTTTGCTTCTATTTTTATTTATGAAAGCATGTTTGCTTAGTATAATTTTATATAACTTTNTTAGTTTTTGTCCTTAGTTTACATGCTTTGTATAGCAGCACTGTTTTATATTTGTATCCACACAGTATGAGTTTCTGTTTGCATGATTTAGATTGGTTATTTATTTAAAATTCAAGTGGTTCACCTCACTTGAGCGATCGCAGCTACACCTACTTTTTGCTCTGAATTGTCAAGATCACATGCAGTTTGGTCTCATTTGACATCACTTGTGTTTTCTGTTTCTATTTTTGTTTTTGCTTCTATTTTTATTTATGAAAGCATGTTTGCTTGGTATAATTTTATATAACTTATTATTTTTTTAAAACAAAACATCTTGTTTTAAAACAAATCACTTAGTTTTTAGAAAGACTCAAAAACTCCTAAAAAGTGTTTTTGAAAACAACTATTATGACCAAACTTATTTTAATTTAAATCAAAATATAAACAAAATAAATGAAAATTTTAAAATAAAAGTGATTCCAATCAGTTCCTTTACTTTTCTCATTGTGCTTTGAAAAAATTGAAGAACCTTTCTTTATGGTCCTTTTCTTGGTTAGATACGGATGAGGAGTTAAAAGAATGGCAAACAAAATTTGAAGAAAGGATAGCACAGCTTCAATCTAAAATAAGTAAACGGGAGAGGGAGATGAGCGATGAAGAGACCAAAAGTTCTTTGCTTTCACAGGCAGTCAATGATTCTATGCGGGAGATCGGAAAGCTGCAGGCTGAAAGTGATGTATGTTTCATGCTTTTGCTTGATATTGCTTTATTTCTTCAATAGAATGTGTTTTTTATGTGAGTGTTTCTTTTCTAGGCACACATGTCAGTGAAGCGAGAACATGATTCAACGATTCAGAGGATTTTTGTGAAGTGTAACCTTGGATCCCTTCCAGATTCTCCATTCAGCTTTGAGATGGGAAACAACCTCACTAATAAAATAAAGACAAGGTTGTTCGATCTTGAAAAGGATTTACAGGAGAGGAAGGTAATCTTTAGTTATTCCATAAACACCATTTCTGATGTTAAGGATTAACGTACAATTTTGTATCTTGGAAATATTATTAGAAAGCATTGATGATTGGAAATGTTTATTATGCTTTCAAATTGTCAATGATGCTATTATGGATCTGCTTTTCTGTTTTCTCACATTTGGGTTCATATTCCTAAGGTATGCTATTTTGTGAGAAAATCGATTTACTAAAATGCTATTCCTGCAAAAAAGTTCATTCTCGACCAATGCTGAAATAGATTTAATTTTTCCATACACTGACATCTATATAGAAAAATTTGTTAAAGAAANCAGAGGATTTTTGTGAAGTGTAACCTTGGATCCCTTCCAGATTCTCCATTCAGCTTTGAGATGGGAAACAACTTCACTAATAAAATAAAGACAAGGTTGTTCGATCTTGAAAAGGATTTACAGGAGCGGAAGGTAATCTTTAGTTATTCCATAAACCCCATTTCTGATGTTAAGGATTAACGTACAATTTTGTATCTTGGAAATATTATTAGAAAGCATTGATGATTGGAAATGTTTATTATGCTTTCAAATTGTCAATGATGCTATTATGGATCTGCTTTTCTGTTTTCTCACATTTGGGTTCATATTCCTAAGGTATGCTATTTTGTGAGAAAATCGATTTACTAAAATGCTATTCCTGCAAAAAAGTTCATTCTCGACCAATGCTGAAATAGATTTAATTTTTCCATACACTTCATCTATATAGAAAAATTTGTTAAAGAAAAATAATAAAAAGAATCCCTTGAAATGAAAAAAAAAAACATTTTGAAAAATAAAATAATTTAAAAGAAAGCAAAGGAAAACTAATTAAAGCAGAAAGAAAGAAAAGGTTAAAATATATATTAAAAAAAGGGGAAAATAGTAAAAGTAAATTAAAAATTTTAATTAAATGAAATAAAAAATCTATTTAAAATAGAAAAAAATAATTAAAGGAAAATAATAATCCTTAAAATAAAAAATTATGATTTTACTTGATTTGTGCTCTGAAACTCGCTCGCTCTCTACATTGCACACTTTCGTAACAGTGATTTTATCTCTCGTAGCGTGCGTGTCGACGATAAAAAATTAAAAGGTGTGGTCACCGGAATTGAATCTCGTCGCCCGCTTCGGAAGGATGCTTTAATTTACATATAGATTTAAGTTTAAAATTAAATTTGAAAATCAAACTGACCCCATATTTTTCATAGTTTAAATGAAATAGAGCTTTACCTTAAACCCTGTATATATCCCGAGGGATAAATACAATACTTGAGGATGAGACTCGATCAAATAAACTAAGAAATACAGGACGTCCGTTTGGCCTGCGAAACCGTTTTATTTGCCGACATATTCCCCTATTTAATATAAAAAATTAAATAAGGTTTATTTTAAACTGAGTTCGGAAAAACTTCCTATAAGGGCAAGCCCCTATAGTTAATTACATCTTAAATGACTGAAGTCACTTAAAAATACTTTCGATAAAAATCAGGAAAGATTGTCTTCGAGGAGGTAAAAAAGATACGACTTTTCAATGAAATCGGACAAAGAGGTGTGCAAAAGGGGAATGGTCCAAACTTGGAACATTTATTGTAGAATCCAAATGAGGAAGAACTAGGGGATGCCACAGATCCGAAAGATAACCTTGATGACTTCCTAGTCTACCCTATGATTTGGCTTCAGTTTTGAGGAGAAATATTCAAGTGTTTTATCTTGTCAATTTTTGTTTAATTAGGGCTTACATTCGTGTGAAACAATCACACAAACAGCTTGGAAGATGTGATGATTTAGGTCGTGAGGGACGAAAATCTTAAAACGAGTTAGGGTTTAGATTGTACAGCAGAGCTATACGAATGCCTACGAAAANATTTTACTTGATTTGTGCTCTGAAACTCGCTCGCTCTCTACATTGCACACTTTCGTAACAGTGATTTTATCTTTCGTAGCGTGTGTGTCGGCGATAAAAAGTTAAAAGGTGTGGTGGAGTTCCCCGTAGGAAGCTGTCGGTCACCGAAATCAAAATCTTGTCGCCCGCTTCGGAAGGATGCTTTAATTTACATATAGATTTAAGTTTAAGATTAAATATGAAAATCAAACTGACCCCGTATTTTTCATAGTTTAAATGAAAGAGCGCTTTACCTTAAACTCTGTATCTATCTCGAGGGATAAACACAATACTTGAGGATGAGACTCGATCAAATAAACTAAGAAATACATGACGTCCGCTTGGTCTGCGAAACCGTTTTATTTGCCGACATATTCTCCTATTTAACATGAAAAATTAAATAAAGTTTATTTTAAACTGAGTTCGGAAAAACTTTATATAAGGGCAATCCCCTATAGTTAATTACATCTTAAATGACCGAAGTCACTTAAGAATACTCTCGATAAAAATCAGGAAAGATTGTCTTCGAGAATGTTAAAAAGATATGACTTTTCAACGAAATCGGACAACGATGTGTGCAAAAGGGGAATGGTCCAAACTTAGAACATTTATTGTAGAATCCAAATGAGGAAGAACTAGGGGATGCCATAAATCCGAAAGATAACCTCGGTGACTTCCTAGTCTACCCCACGATTTGACTTCAGTTTTGAGGAGAAATATTCAAGTGTTTTATCCTGTCATTTTTTATTTAATTAGGGCTTACATTCGTGTGAAACAATCACACAAACAGCTTGGAAGATGTGAGGATTTAGGTCGTGAGAGACGACAATCTCGGAATCTTAAAACGAGTTAGGGTTTAGATCGTACAACAGAGCTATACGAATGCCTATGAAAAGTTGAGGATTTATGTTGTGCGAGACGAACAACCTCGAAATCCTATGGATTGTTGTTTTAATTTCTAGGAAAGGATGATTTAGCTGGGGAAGACATGTTCTGCTGTTGAAGATGGTAGTGCTGCCCACCGCGCTAGTTCCAAGCTCCTTGTCGTGACGAGTTTAAGTTTTCTAGGGTGTCAGGTTATAATGTTAAATCCAGCGGTCCTATGGTTGTAGTTTTTCAGATATTTTTATAGATAACATGTTGAAGTTGTATAGTGTATAGCATAACAGTAAAATATGTAACACATGACAAACAGTAGTGTATGCAATAAAGAAATCAGTACAACATGCAGTGTAAAGAAAAGTAAAAAAGTACAGTAGGGAAGTGATTATGATAGATTAACATGCTGTAAACATAAAACAAACATGTATACCTAGGAGATCCACTGTTCCTTAGGTGTAATTGATGCGACATGTAAAACAACAAAACTTGAGGAAGTATGTTGAAATGCTTTATATAAACGAAAACAAAGAAACATCGTCCAGAAATCTCGAAAAAGATCGTCAAAAGACTTACGACAAGAGAAATACGAGGAAATCGACAAATCAACAAATCGATTAAAATCGTAGAAAACAGGGAAAATCTCGAGAAGAGACCACGAGTGCTTTGTCCAAAAAATTCAAGAAAACATATGAAAAAGTTCGAAAAGAGGGGGACCGCAAGCGCTCGGGTCGGGGCTAGGCTCAACTATATATTAGCACTCGAGGGTCGTCGAAGACTACTCGGTCACCCGGATGTATAAAGCCCGCCACTTAACTAGAAGAGTGTCCTATCGAACCTAACTCATGAGGGTATTCCTTAGCCAAAACAGGTGATCAACAGGTGGACAACCAATGTTTAAAATATATTTAAAATTTATGTTTTCAACATGCACATAGGTTCAAACATGCGAAAAGTGGGCTGTATCAATTTTGTATTAGCGAAAAATATATTTTTGTTTTAGAAAAATGTGTGTTTGTTCTTATCAAATTTGTTTTATCAATTTTGAAAAGTAGTTGTCCACGAGTCGATCGCGCTGTTGGGCATGAGACTACCAACAACCTAAGAAGGTTCGGGTCAACTCCCGTTAGTCTGTGCCGGTGAATGATACTGTCTTCCTTCAGCTCACCGGGTTCCTGAATTGGATCCTGATGGGTTCTTGAATCGGATCCTGATGTCGTAGGATGACATATCATTCTGCTTTATCCCCGGTGTGCCCTTGTCATTACCACCCTAAGCCACAAAATAAAACCGTTCTACTTGCAACCTTGCTTGATGCTTTCATGTATAACAAAAGGCTATATTTGGACACTTATGTATCAAATATAAGCATTAAAAATCGAACAAAGAAACAAGGAAAAAAAACAAAAATGAGGTGAGAGAGAGGTGGGAATGATTCAACCAAAATATCGAAAAGAACGAATGATGAACCAGCTCTCGAAACTTGTGATGAAAAGACCTGAAAAGGAAAGCCCGAAGATCCTTGAATTTATCCGAAAGGGTATCATTTTCTCACTTTTTTATAAATGGATCAACCCAAGTCAAAATGACCTCCTAGCGTCGGTATCCAAACCCCAAATATATCTTTTATGAAATTAATTCATTCCAACCAAATGCTTTTCCAAAATGAGACTTAGAAATCTCCCAAACTTCACAAAAGGAAAATAATCCGGAGAATAGCACCACTACTACTCCCAAACCCATGCAAAAATCAGGATCCTCCAACTTCCAAATTAATCAATGGCCTCATATATCAAATAAGCATAAAATCTTCCCATAGAACCAAATAAATGCTCACGGCCGGGGTCCATTGAGGAGAGCAAACAACCACCAAGGCTCTCGGCTAAGTCCACCAATAGAACAAGACACTCACGACTAAGTCAAGAAACATGACTAAAAGAGGCTCACGGCCAAGGCAACCCAAGGCACAGGAAAGGCTCACGACTAAGGCAAGAAACATGGCCAAAAGAGGGTAGAGAAAGCACAACCAGACTCCTAACTAGCTCACGGGTATGAGCCAGAACAAACCAAACCAAATTCCATATAGGAAGCTTACGACCACAGATGACAAGCGGGAACCCAACACAACACTGGGGGACAAAAAGGAAGCAGACCTATGCCTACTGATCTCACGGTTAGAGGGCAAAACCGAACGCCACAAGGGCAGTGCCCACTGAACAAGGCTCACGGCCAAAGTAAGTAAAAATCAGCCCAAACACAAGAAAGGCTCACGGCCAAGGCAACCCGAATCAATTCTATGAGGATCTTTGATATACACAAGAGAGTACAAAATATAATTATAATTTCAATCCACCTACAATCATCCAAGTAGTTCAAGCCCAACAAGAAGGACTAAATCACACCAAACAACCTCCAATAGGTCTCACGGGTAAGGACTGCAAGAGGGGCAAATCTCAATGGTGAGCTCACGGGTAGGACCAAAGCAAGTAAAACCGAGCTCCAAGGGAAGCTAAAACCTAGCCATTCAAGGCCAAAAATAAAGCTCCAACAGAAATTAAGACCGTGGTCTCAACATAAATTAACATCCAGCCACTTTTAAGCAAATCGAAAATCAGCAAGGANCTCACGGGTAAGGACTGCAAGAGGGGCAAATCTCAATGGTGAGCTCACGGGTAGGACCAAAGCAAGTAAAACTGAGCTCCAAGGGAAGCTAAAACCTAGCCATTCAAGGCCAAAAATAAAGCTCCAACAAAAATTAAGACCGTGGTCTCAACATAAATTAACATCCAACCACTTTTAAGAAAATCGAAAATCAGCAAGGGCCAGAGCGAAACCCTTAAAGCTAGTAAAGAAGCTTCAAAGCCTCAACAAAAATTAACATCCCATGCTCCTGCAATGAAAATCGAGTGCCCACAAAGATCCAAAATCGAGCCATTCAGGGCCAAGACAAGGCCTGAGCATAGATTAAAATCCAAGCTTTAATAGAAATTAAAAATTCCGGCAATTTCAAGATAAAACTGAGCCATTCAAAGCCAAGGAACAGCTTACAAGCTTTTGAAATATCAAGATATAGAGCCAATATATTCCTTAAACAAGAACAATAACATAGAGAGTATATTTAGACCCCCAACTTAAGTATTCCAAGCATGAAGCAACTTCCAACAGGTATTTAAATAAAGGGATGCCTCATGAGGGGTTAAAATAAGCCACCAAAACAATTTATAGGACCCTCCAAATTAAAGAAATTCCTTTTTTTTTCATAGCATATGTTTCGAGCAAGGCAAGGCCACAGNTGAAATATCAAGATATAGAGCCAATATATTCCTTAAACAAGAACAATAACATAGAGAGTATATTTAGACCCCTAACTTAAGTATTCCAAGCATGAAGCAACTTCCAACAGGTATTAAATAAAAGGATGCCTCATGAGGGGTTAAAATAAGCCACCAAAACAATTTATAGGACCCTCAAAATTAAAGAAATTCCTTTTTTTTTCATAGCATATGTTTCGAGCAAGGCAAAGCCACAAGAGACCAAAACCGAACCCAACGAGGGCCAAAACCGAGCCATTCAATGGCTAAAACAACTCCCCCTCAGCATGTATTTTATATGAACAGGATAGTATGAAGTAAAGAAGTATGCATAAGTCTCAAAGCTAACATTTCAAGGCCTCCAAAAATTCCTTTTTCGAACCAATATTTGAATGAGAAAGAGCAGTGATAAATGAAACTCCAAGCCTTCAAGATAAACTTCAAGAGACTTCCAAAAATAAATCTTTTCATACTCCATATAGATTTCGAACAAATGAGGCAACCACAGGAGCTAAAACCGAGCCCCACATGCGTGAAAGACCAA
>JXCR01115082.1:59668-71099 GCA_002079205.1 Phalaenopsis hybrid cultivar | reverse complement strand
CCTCAGAGATTTTCGGCCACTTGAAACACACCAAATAGAATATCATATAAACCAGAGAGAAGGAGAGGGAATGGTTAGGGGATCACATACGAATCGAAGGATCGAGAGTAGCAGACCCCCCATACGGGCGTGCAAGAGGCCGAGAATGAGATCCTCGCAGAAGATGAAATACGATAAGTGATGGGTAGCGGGATCGTCACGCGTGCGCGAGGTGAGCACGGGAACGAGACTCCAACGATACGAAGAAGTGGGCTAGAGGAAACCGAGCGAACAACGGCTACGGCAGAGGTCCACGAGTGCTAGAGGAAGAAACGGGAGAGGGGAAAATGAAATTAGGTTAAGGATTTTTTAATATAAGTTATTAATTATAAAAATATTATTTATTGTTATAATTAACATTTAAATATGTATTTTCCCTAAGATGCGCCGTCGCAATGAAACGAATGTCCCCCCTAGGCAAAGTCGATGTTTTGGACGATCGACGCAGTCCGTTTCGTCATCCAGAGTCGTTCGGGCAACCTCGTCGTCGATCGGGTCAAAACCCGTCGCGATCCAAATTTTATCAAAATTCTGGTATGAGTTCAATCAAACAGGACGGTGCAGAGTACGGTGACGCCAAATCAACGAGTAAATTTAATTCTAAGGCCGACAATCCTATAGGAATACTCTTTGAGTTCCTTCAAAGTCGTTTTATCTGTTAAGCAATAGCGGTCAAAGCTACTGTATGGAACGTTAAGTCGAGCGAAGAAAAGTTCAGAATTGCTAACGGGGAGGGCTCCTTCACTAGTTTTCTAGGAGTAGTAGATAAAAAGGTCCTACGACTAGATCCTAGGCTACTAAGGAGGGGAAAACTGCACCTCGACCGAAAGCAAGGTCAACAGTGCGACTACATGCAACCTAACCTAACACTTATGGAAGCTTGTAGTCACTCGAGCCCTTTTGTTGTCCATCACTGACTTCAAAGTCCACTGTCTCAGTGCGCCACTTGTTCTTTCACAACGTCATTTTGACATCCCGTAAAGTTAGCCATGCATAGTGCTAACCTGCAATTCTTACGCTATCTGATCTCCGCTTTTGATTTGCTAATTGATTAAACTTTAACCCTAAAATTGCAAATCCTTTTATGTATAAAATATTATTCTTTTCATGTAAATATTTTTGTGGCGTCACCCAATTTGCCTTGAGGCATATACCTTGATTAAAAAATGTGCAAATCTTGCTCAAGATAATAAATCATAAACTTTGTTGGTTTGACGGGGTACCTTGAGATGGGTGCCTTATGCATTTTTAAATGACAATTTTAATAATAAGAAAAATTCAATATGTAACATATTTCATCAATCAAACCTCTTAATAGCTCTTGAATTTGATCCAAAACCCATCTATTAACTTTAAGCTATCTTGAAGATTCTATACATTGAAATTCACAATCTTCTCATACATGTAACCATCAATTTAGTAACTTTTGTCGCATTTAGAGGATGATGAAATGATTTTAAAGTTTTCTGAAATTACGTATGCCACTAGTTTTACACACACTGAACAATGATCAAATAATGATCGAACATGGACTAGAAGATGATTAAGGGTCTGTTTGGCGCAGCTGTGGATTATTTATAATCTGCTGATAAGCAGATTATTCTGATAATCTGATAATCTGCAGATTATCAGAATAATCTGGCTTGTTGTTTGGTGCAGCTTATTCAGACCAATTTATTGGTGGTTAAATGACATTCATGCCCCTGTCTGAATCAAAACTGTTTGGGGCAGCTTATTCAGAATAACTTATTGATGGAAAAGAAACATATAGTGCAGAAACATACGATAATCACAGATCAGTTCTAAAAGATACCATACAGTTCTCACACCTTAATGAGTACCAGGAGAACTAAAAAAAGGACAAATACAAGTACAACAACAAGGAGAAATATTAAAATATTCAACTTAAGACTCTGGCTACGCCTGTCCTCATCTGCACTGTCAGCCGGAAAAAACATCGGATTCACATGACTGCTGGCATGACTACTGTCAGTGTAATATGAGGGACTATCGGCCCACCTGAAGAAACCACAACGGGCTGAAACACCCCTGGCACAACCATAGAACTGCCTCCCAAAGCTATGCTCCTTACGTGACGTTAGCAACGGAGACGGTAGTCCACAATAACACAAAATCCCTCTGTCTGTACTTGATATTCTGGAGGTCATGTTGGTATAACTGTGAAAATAACAAAAGAATGAAATGTCAGCTTAAGGTATTTAAAAAAAAAAACATAATTAAATGGGTATGAATATAAACCTAAAATCTTATGAAAAGAAAACTTGGTTGATCAATAGCCACAAATAGCATCTGTGATAGACTCCCTTAAAGCAATCATATCAGCCAAACTATCAGCATCTTGATCTTCAAAATCATTAGATTCTATGTCCTCCTCAGGTAATGAATGCCCCCCCACATGTCCTGTTGGTTGCTCTAAAATATTGAGTTCATCATTGTCAGCCATACTGAAGTCTGTATCTGATTGCGAGGAATGTCTTCGGATGAAGTTATGTAGTGCCATTGTTGCAACCACAATGTACACCTGCTTTTGGAAAGGATACGACGGCATATCACGTAAGATGACCCACTTCTTCTTCCAAACTCCAAATGTTCTTTCAATTACCCCGCGTAAAGATGAGTGGCGTTTATTAAACATTTCCTTTCTGCCACGAACCGTGCCACTAGCTCGCTCAAAATCAGGAAGATGATATCTCGTGTCCGAGTAGGGCTTCAGGTATCCCCGTTGCATAGGATATCCTGCATCAACCAGATAATATTTTCCTGGTACGAGAAACAATGTTAATAAAAAATTGCACAATCCCACATATTCAAATTACTAAACAAAACTAACCTGCTGGGGGGTGAGGGAAACACTGCGATCTATTCCTCGTGGCAAAGGAGAAAATACGACTGTCGTGTGCACTTCCTTCCCAGCCCGCAACCACAAAAGTAAAACACATGTTGAAGTCGCATACGGCCATGACATTTTGCGTTGTTGAACCACTACGACCGATGTATGCTACCTTCTCGTTGTTAGGTATTCGGGCATCAACGTGTGTACCGTCAATTGCACCAATACAGTTCTGTTTAGTTGAAAAACAAGAGCGTAATAATATTATTAAAGTATATCATGTATCAAATTAAAACCACTGATAATTACCTTGAAATATGGCATATATCGAGGATCGTTGGCAATTTGTTCTGGAGTAGTAGCAAATGATGGATCCTCTGGTTTAATTATTTGAGCAGCTAAGCTAACAAGTGCCTGTATTCCTTTTGAGAAATAGCGACTAATTGTTTCAGATGAATGTTGAAATCTTTCCATAGCTCCTCGAATTGACTCATTCTGTGCCAGAATGTACAGTGTTATTGCCAACACCTCCCGAGAAAGGGTTCTAGAAGAACCATGAAGGCCGTGATTTAGACATAACTCGTTTAGAAGATCCATAAAAATCGTTCTCGTCATTCTGAATATATTTCTGAATCTTATTGGATGTCCCGAAAGCATTTCACTAACCCATCTATCTCCAACAAAGGTGGATGTCATACGGGGAATGCGAGTAGTTCTACGCTGGTAATAGTCCAACAGCAATATCGCAACGGCTGTAGCAAATGCCATTCTCCTACGACGTTGACGTTGCGGGTCCATCCTAAATGATTAACAACATCAACATTAATATTCAATAATAAAAATTCTCATTTGCTACATATAGAAAGATTAGACATGTACAATGACACATATAGAATAACAAACATATATTAAAAAAAAGAACAACACAAGTAGAAGTTCAATCAGTACTGATACATAATGAATCCATAAATAATATCATTCCTCAAACAAAACCCGCAAATATTCAAGACGCATTTCAGGCTCAAGCGCCATGAATATTTTCATTCTAGTTGAATCCTCAAGTTTTTTTACACACTGTGCGTGAAATCTTCTATCTGCAACAACTTCAGGAATAGTCCCCAAAAGCCTCAAACAGTCTACTATGCTTGCATCAGAGATAGGTGGAGCTGCAAATGCTTCAATCAAACGATCGAAGGAGGTATTCATAACATGTTCTTTCTCTTTATTTTTCTTAGCAACCTTCGGCCTCTTGATTGTGCTAGACTCCCCCGTCTCCCTCTGATTAATGCTACGCACATCTTCATCAGGTGTCAATGGTTCAGGGGTAAATTCATCTGGCATCCCTGAAAAGGTACTTTCACTTGGGTTGAAAGTTAATTTTCCAGTAGCGACAATACTTTTAAACATTGTGTCGAGTTTTTCTTCAAATTCTGGCTCAATCCCGCATTGTTTAAACTTTTTCGCTGCAGGCACCGCCTGTGATATAACATTTTAAAGTAAATAGTTGAGCTAGTAAATAAATGAAAACCAATTTGAAAAGCAAAGAAATAACGGAGTACATATATAATTACCTCCAATTTCTCAGTCCACCATTCAGTGGGAGCATCAATTGTCCGTTTAATCGGATCCCAACCCAAACCTGTAGATCCACGTTTCAACTCCTTCCACACTTTCCATTCCTTCTTTAATTGGTCCCATTTATTTTTGAATTTAAGCTTGTCGTAGTCTCTGCCAGTTAGTTCTTTGAACCTCATACCAATATTATGCCAGCCCTCCTTATTAAAGTACGTTGTAGGCCTGTTCCCCCGCTCAATTTCTTTTAAACATAGATCACAAAATATATTGGTGACTTCTTTATCCCACATTGCTGAGGGACCCCCTTCAGATGTCTTACCCATTGTGGAACTATAGGAATAGTTGCAAGTATCACATAATACTCAAATTATCTAAATTGCTCAACATTTGTGCAAATAAATGATAAAAAAAGTGCTAAAAATAAAAAAGCACACATGTTTTTATGTGGTTCGGTCAAAGACCTACATCCACAGTAAGGCATCGAATATGATTTATTATCAAATTTTTCAATCGTACAAAGCTGTATTTCTCACTGGAGAGGACTACAAATATTAAGTACATGTGTAATATGAAAATTCTAATCCATGTACCTCAATTTAAATTCCAACAAAGCTAGGATAATTCACAATCCCAAAAAAAATTGTCAATGAGCTGGCCTGTCTCAAATTACACCGCAGGCAAATTACAACACAATTTTCATTTCTTTGGCTCAACACCAAAACCCATGTGTTAATTGCATCACATCGGCGGCTAGAAGCCAAAATCCTACAAATTGTAACATGAGAATGCCGCATATGCCAAAAGTATAAAGTGAGCACATGTTGAGTCATATAATATATAATAGGACAATAAATAAAATACAAATGCAGTCTCAAATAATGCAGCCCAAAATGTCTTTACTGCAAATACAGANTTGAAGATGGTCGTGCTGCCCACCGCGCTAGTTCCAAGCTCCTTGTCGTGACGAGTTTAAGTTTTCTAGGGTATCAGGTTATAATGTTAAATCCAGCGGCCCTATGGTTGTAGTTCTTCAGATATTTTTATAGATAACATGTTGAAGTTGTATAGTGTATAGCGTAACAGTAGAATATGTAACCATGACAAGCAGTAGGGTATGCAATAAAGAAAGCAGTACAACATGCAGTGTAAAGAAAAGTAAAAAAGTACAGTAGGGAAGTGATTATGATAGATTAACATGCTGTCAACATAAAACAAACATGTATACCTGGGAGATCCGCTGTTCCTTAGGTGTAATTAATGCGACATGTACAAACAACAAAACTTGAGGAAACATGTTGAAATGCTTTATATAAATGAAAACAAAGAAACATCGTCTAGAAATCTCGAAAAAGATCGTCAAAAGACTCACGATAAGAGAAATGCGAGGAAATCGACTAATCAACAAATCGATTAAAATCGTAGAAAACATGGGAAAATCCCGAAAAGAGACCACGAGTGCTTTGTCCAAAAAATTCAAGAAAACATATGAAAAAGTCCGAAAAGAGGGGGACCGCAAGCACTCGGGTCGGGACTAGGCTCAACTATATATTAGCACTCGAGGGTCGTTGAAGGCTACTCGGTCACCCGGATGTATAAAGCCCGCCACTCAACTAGAAGAGTGTCCATATCGAACCTAACTCAGGAGGGTATTCCTTAGCCTAAACAGGTGATCAACAAGTGGACAACCAATGTTTAAAATGTATTTAAAATTTATGTTTTCAGCATGCACATAGGTTCAAACATGCGAAAAGTGGGTTGTATCAATTTTGTATTAGCGAAAAATGTATTTTTATTTTAGAAAAATGTGTTTGTTCTTATCAAATTTGTTTTATCAATTTTTAAAAGTAGTTGTCCACGAGTCGATCGCGCTGTCGGGCATGAGACTACCAACAACCTAAGAAGGTTCGGGTTAACTCCCGTTAGTCTGTGCCGGTGAATGATACTGTCTTCCTATTGCTCACTGGGTTCCTGAATCGGATCCTGATGTCGTAGGATGACATATCATTCTGCTCTATCTCCGGTGTGCCTTTGTCATCATCACCCTAAGCCACAAAATAAAACCGTCATACTTGCGACCTTGCTTGATGCTTTCATGTATAACAAAAGGCTATACGTGGACACTTATGTATCAAACATAAGCATAAAAAACCGAACCAAGAAACAAAGAAAAAAAACAAAAATGGGGTGAGAGAGAGGAGGGAATGATTCAACCAAAATATCGAAAAGAACGAATGATGAATCAGCTCTTGAAACTCGTGACAAAAAGACCTGAAAAGGAAAGCCCGAAGATCTTTGAGTTTATCCGAAAGGGTATCATTTTCTCACTTTTTTATCAATGGATCAACCCAAGTCAAAATGACCTCCTAACGTCAGTATCCAAACCCCAAATATATCTTTTATGAAATTAATTCATTCCAACCAAATGCTTTTCCAAAATGAGACTTAGGTCCTGTTTGGCGCAGCTGCAGATTCTCAGCTTTTCAGCTGCAGCTGCGCTGCCCCTGGAAGCAGCTGTAGGGAAGCAGCTGTGGGGAAGTTGACTGTCTGTTTGGTGCAGCTGTGTGAAAAATGTTGTGAGCCAGCTGTTAATGTAAAAATGACCAATCTGCCCCTGTCTGTTAAACTGTTTAAAATATTTCGATTTATTTGTATAAATATGGGCTTAATATACATCAAGTTTATAAAAAATATTATTTTTTACTTAATTAAATAAAATAAATGGTTTTCAACATTCACTTTATACACTTTTTTTTAAAAAAATGTAATTTGGAGCACAAATAGGTTTAAAATTTTTTTTTCATCTATATATCAAAGTATATGAATATTAATCCATCTATACAAATACAAATTTACAAACATATTTTATAAGCATAAAATGTAAAATACATATATGCACCTTAAGCCACTAAGAAGTCGTTTTTTCTTACATAAAAACGTAAGAACTCATACAGTTTCTTACATCCAAAATAGCACAGAGTACAGAAATGTCACTCAACCACTGGCTAGGAGAATCAGAATGAAAAAAAACTGTACAAATACGACCACGACGAGTAGCATGATGGTAGTGTTATTTCGAACAATGACACGTTGTAGCTCCCGTGTCTGCCCCTCGTCGTCTGGAACTCGCAAATCACTAGCACCGTCATCCTCTGCATCAGAGAAACTGTCCGCCCATCGGAAAAATCTGCATTGATCGGCAATGCTTCGGGGGCATGTATAAAACTTCCGACCGTAGCTATGTGCCTGCCGTGAGGTCAAAAGTGTGGTTTGCAGGCCACAATGACAAAGCACTCGTCGGGGGGTAGCAGACATCCTGGAAGTCATTTTTTCCTGAAAAACAATGCAGTATAAAACATAATTATTACCATATTAGGTAATGAAAAAGGCTATCATCAAAATTGAAATATATAAACCGAAATAAAAAACGCAAACCCCTTCACAAATTGTGTTTGCAGCAGATCTGAATCGAAGTAATCAGTCTCCAACTAATGAGGCAGTAATCTCCTCACGAAGGGCTTTCATTTCACTCGCACCTTCTCCATCTTTCGTGCAAATTGAAGCATTGTCGTTCTCCTCTGTTGGTAGAGATTGACCAATGCGGTATTCATAGGCTTCGACAGGTACTTCGTCATCATTGACCTCAACACGCTCGAAGTCAACATCAGCTCGAGTTGGATGCCGTCGAATATAGTTAGTGAGGGCCATAGTGGCTAACACTACCTGCACCTGTTTTGGAAATGGATAAGGTGGCATATCTCGTAGTATTACCCATTTCTTCTTCCAAACTCCAAAAGTCCTCTCAATAACGCCTCGTAAGGATGAATGTCTTCTATTAAAGACCTCTTTTCTGTTTCTCGTACGATTGCTGGCTCTCTGAAAATCTGGAAGATGATACCTTGTGTCAGGATAGGGTTTAAGGTACCCCCTCTGCATTGGGTAGCCAGCATCGACCAAATAGTACTTCCCTGAAAAATTAAAAACTTTAGGGGAGCACACAAAAAATAAATCTACTTGTATTAGTAAGGTACTAACCCTGTGGTGGGTGAGGAAAATTGTACTCCGGATTTCTCGTTGCAATTTTGAAGATTCTACTATCATGTGCGCTGCCCTCCCATCCAGCCATTGCAAATGTGAAACACATGTTGAAATCACAAACTGCCATGATATTTTGAGTTGTGCTCCCGGAACGGCCGATAAATGCAACTTTCTCGTTTTCCGGTACCCTGGCATGAACATGCGTTCCATCGATTGCGCCGATGCAACCCTTCACAAATAAAGTTAAATCATTTCAATATGCAACACATTAATATTGATTTAAATTATGAATGTGTACCTTGAAATGTGGCATGTATCGGGCATCGTTGCGAATCTGTGCTGGCGTTCTGGCAAACGTTGGATCTTCGGGTTTTATTATAGCTTGCGCTAAACTGACGAGGGAAGTCAAACCCACTGAGAAGTACCTGCTTATTGTTTCCGATGAGTGTTGGAATCGTTCCATGGCTCCCCGCATTGACTCGTTCTGTGATAAAATGTAAAGTGTAATGCCCAATACTTCACGGTCTGTTGTCCTTGAAGATCCATGAAGCCCATGAGATGTTCGCAGATCTACTAACAGATCACTGAAAACACGCTGGGACATGCGGAAAATGTTTTGAAATCTAGCTGGATGTCCTGAAATCATTTCTCCCATCCATTTGTCTCCAATCTGAGAGGATGTGTAACAGGGCTCACGGTCCACATGCGTGTTATAGTAGTGCACCAGTATATTAATTGCTGCATTTCGACGTCGACGTCGGACTTCCTCTGGGTCCATGATGGTATGAACTATAATTTACACTTTCAAACACGGTTAAGCTCATAGATGGAATAAGAAAAACAGGCATATGAACTATAATTGGGAAAACAAGGATTTAACAATCATCTGGAATGAAATTCAAATAAGTTGATTAAAAAAAATAACAACCACAAATGAAAAAGTGTACTAACAGGAATATCATAGATGAAAGAAAGTGCAACACTCTAGTTTCCAAATAATAAAAAAAGACAATGTGAACTACTGATGAACTAAACTTCACAGGTCACGACGGTTATAATAATAGCGTATGTATTCCAACCGTCGCTCTTTGCTCAGTGCTGTGAAGAAGTCTCGGTGGAGGGAATCACGAAAGAGGTCTACTGCAAAGTAAAAAAGATCACGATCCGCTGTAAATTCTGCATCTTCCTCAAGAAGACTAATGACCTCATGTACCGAGGTTTTTTGAACTCTGTGCGGGGCATCGTTAGATGACTCGACTAGGTATGAGAGCTGCTCCCTCATAGATGCAGGTCCACTCTTTCTCTTACGTTCGTTCCGGGGGCGCTTCGCACGGTTGGTGGATTGAATTTCAGGTGGCTCAACACTGCGGAATTCTGCAGAATCATTTGACAATTCTACGGCCACATTCTCGGGGGTTGTTTCGAAAATTGTTTGACTCGGGGCAGCTGAATATTTCCCTGTAGCGACCACCCCACCAAACATCGTCTGTAACTTGCCCTCCAATTCTGGTTCAATCCCAGCCAATTTGAACTTCTTCGCCGCAGGAACTATCTGCAAAGGACCAGTAGGTAGTTATTAGAAATAAAAATAAGAGCTTCTAAAAATTAAAAAAGAAGAGTCAAGAAAATATTACCGCAAGCCGTTCTTGCCACCAATCCTCGGACGCATCAATTGTTCTATTCACTGGATCCCATCCTAATCCAGTGGAGCCACGCTTCAAATCATTCCACAGTTTCCAATCTTTCTTAAGCTGGTCCCATTTATTCTTCAGTTGGAGCCTATCATATTCCCTACCTGTTATCTCCTTGAATCTGATAATGATGTTATCCCAACCTTCCTTATTGAAAAATGTCGTTGGCCTATTTCCCTTATCAATTTCACATATGCATAGGTCACAGAATATTAATTTGGTATCCTTCTCCCAAAGTGCAGGCGTGGCAACTTTTTTGTTTTTATTAGCCATGCTAATAATATCACCAAAACAAAATAACCCACATGATTAATTAATAAACTGGATTTAAACATTGCTAAATAAATGAAAGCGTACATATAAACAAGTTGCAAGCAATAAACCATACCAGAGATGTAAATAGAAAGGAACGAAAGTATTTACGTGGTTCGGTCAAATGACCTACGTCCACGGGAAACGAATGCAATATTTTATTGAAATAGTAGCTGAAATTTTTTAGCATATCAACAAAGACTCATTTATTGTACACACAAGCACAACTTACATCATATAAACAATATATAACATGCAACTTCTCCTTAGNACACAGTGACAGAAATGTTTATTCCTCCTCAATGAGGCATTCTAGGCAGATAATTCCATATTGTATCTATTTAAAAGAAATTTTAAGGAAAGCCAGCAAACTTCAAAATAAAATGAAAAACACAGTGATAGATATCATTACTAAAATAACAGGCTTCAAAATCAGAGTTCAGAGCCACAGAAACGACAAAAGAAGACGAAAAAAAGGTCATTCTAGCCTGAGATCAATATGTTATTGATTAATCTTTAAATTATGTATAAGAGATTCATCTTCTAGTTTCTTAAGAAATTGCTTTAGGGGACCTAGAATATTTAAGACATATTGAAATAAGATCTGTGAACCAAGTATTCCTCCTCAATAAGGCATTCTAGGCAGAAAGCATGTATTCATAAGTCAAAGACACGGAATTATCTGTATCTAATTTACCTTCGAAGATTTTTTTGTCATATCAATTGGGGCAGAAAGCATGGCATTTTTGAACCAACAGAAACATAATCCCCAAAACCTCCACAAGAACAATGCATCATTTTGAACACCAGGCAATGACACACCTTGAAGTTCAGAATTTCGTTACTAACATTGTTATTACGGATTTGATTCAAATAAAAATTTGAATCTAACTTTTCTTTCAAATTAGCACTTTTTAACTACTTGGGG